>WBNM01043852.1:21800-39764 GCA_013399055.1 Ramphastos sulfuratus | reverse complement strand
AAAAAAAAAAAAAAACACACACCTTACTGCTGGGTTAAGTTCCTATTCTCAAACTGTATTATAAAGTTTCTGTTGGTTTACAAGATTTAGTGGTGCATGGTGGTGCTGCCTCCCCAGTTTCCATTACTGAGGTGATGTGACTTCTCTTTCATGACACACTTCATTTCTGGAAATGTACTTCTTTGGTGGGGTCTCGAGAAGGAAAAAATGAAGAATTTTAAACTCGTCTACCACTTAAAAAATTCTTAGCCATAATATACTGCTGATTTATTTATTTCTTAACACATATTGAAAGAGAATCCTCTTCCAGTAGTAAGTGTTAGAGAAGGTCCTTTGTAAACATATGGTATTAGTGGGACACTTTCTCTTACAGCTAGCACCGTTAAGAATATAAATTTCTCTGATTCTTCTCAAGACATAATGCAATTCCACAATCAGACCCAGGCTTGCAGCTCCCACTGAAGTTGACAAACATTTGATATTAGCCTGAGGGTAGTGATGCATTTTACATGTTGACAGCAGCCAGAGGGAAACTAACAGAAATGAAAGCATTTCTGAAACTTGGCATCCACAGTTCACCATTGGCAACAGACCACCATTAAACAGTGTTATCTTGAAGCCTTTCCTCAAAACCACATCGTACCCTTTTCAGGTACTAGGTACCAACAAGTAAGAGAAAAGCAGATGACCATTTGTCTTCTCAGTTAGTGATTGATGATAGACAATGTAGATTTGGGGGATAAAAAGCCCCTAAAAGCTCCTTTTTATCTTTTTTTCCAACCTAGGCCAGTTTTTCATTTTTATTTTATTGTTCCCAAAATTGCATTGATCCCCAACTCTCCTCTCGTTACTCTTCCCTTCTTGTGTAGCATTGTGCAGAAAAATTGAGACCTGGAAGCTTTCACTTCATTCAGCATTTCTTTGGTGAACGTCTGAGTGCACCCTGGGATGGCAGGAAGCACACTTTACTCAGAGCCATCGAATTGCTTTGGTCAGAAAGGGCCTTTAAGCTAAATCCAAACATCAGGCCTCCCTTGACTCCACTGGTAGCAAGCAGGATCAAGCTTTCATGAAAGTTGTTGCGTGCCAGTGTCACCCAGTTTAATACAGTTATTCATCTGACAATTAATAGGTGGCTGATGTCACGCTGCAGCTCAAAGAGAAGTAGTATGGGGTACGTAAACCTGTTTATTGGATATGCTTTGCTTTAAAAGACCTTTTTTTTATTACTATTTTTTAAAGAGAATTGTTCCTATCTTGTTTAATTCAGTTACAGTGACAAATGAAGTTGAATCCATGCCCAAGGCATAAGATCAGAAACATGCACGGGGATTTATCAGTGCTGTAAGGAGTAATTTCAAATACTTTTAAAGAAAGTCTCTCTACTCTTTTGAGTTCACATTTTCCCACACTTGTATAACAATTTTCAAAGGCAGTATTTTTAAAATGATGCTTTTATGTGCATATGAGTAACTCTCAATGAAAAGCTGCATGTCACCATTGCAACATTAGTACCAGCAAGCCTGAGTTAAAACACCAACCAACATCAACAAAAACACAAACCAAAAAAGACCACTACACCTCCATTCCCCCCCCACCCCCAGCTCTTGATTTTCAAGCTAAGCCATATTATTTTATGGAAAATCTTGTTCAGCCCAAAGGTTTGATCCAGTACAACATACAAAAATATTTTCACAACTGCTTAGCACTACGCAAGTGAATAGTCCAGTAAACAGAAGGAATCTGTATCCAGATTAGTCTTTTACTGGATTATAAACCTAAATCATGCATAAAAAGTGGCAAAACATGGTATTTGCCATCATCAGCACAAGCAAACATTCTAACATCACCTCAGTGCTTGCCAGTATAAACTGTACTGGCATGACTGAAAAAGGGAAAAGCTCTTAGTTAGGTGAGAGATGTTTTATTTGCAGCTTCAGGAGTAAAGACTCACTTCAACAATTACAAGTCCAGCAGTTTGCCTTCTTTCCAGCAAGTGCTGTCATGTTTGGTCTTGTGTGCTGGTTTGAGACTAATTGGCATATTTTAAATGAAAAAAAAAAAAAAAAGATTATAGGCTGTGAAAAGCAAACAATGGTGACATCTACTTCACTCATAGGCTTGCTGAGATGTATGAAAACAAGGACGCAAACATAGGTAAGACAGAAAGTCTCCTCTCTGTTGGAGTCTGTGTCTTCTGCTGTGTAACCCCACTAATCACTCTGCTTCTACCCCCACCTTGCTGGTCCTCCAAACTCACCTTGCACATAAGGCAGATCCTGAGATAAAGCAGAGGGGTGGAAAGAAGGTGGAAGGGTGGTTGGGAGCCCCTTCTGGGCACTCTGATTTCTGCGAGGGGTGTTGTATTTCTGTATTACCTTTAACTTGTATATTTCTGTATATATATACACACAATATTCATGAATATTTACAATATATATGCTTGTATATTGTGCTAAGCTGTAAATAGAGCTTCAGTCCTTACCTTCCAGCCAGCTGAGTCTAGTCTGGGTGATTTTCATAGAGTGAGGGGGCAGGTAATTGCCAAACCATCACATCTTGTTGAGTACATTGAGTATAATGTGATTCAAAGATTGCATTGGGCTGGAAGGGACCCTCAAAGGTTATCTTGTCCAACCATGCTCCAGTGAGCAGGGACATCTCCAACTAGATCAGGCTGCCCAGGGTCATATCAGGAATGTCTCCAGGGATGGGGCCTCAACCACATCTCTGGGTATCCTGTTAAACTATTTTACAGCTCTCATTGCAAAGAACTTTCTCATGTCCAAATTGAATTTACACTGCTCCAGTTTTAAGCCATTCTGCCCCTCATCCTGTTGGTATAAACCCTTC
Source organism: Ramphastos sulfuratus (assembly GCA_013399055.1). Taxonomy (NCBI): domain Eukaryota; kingdom Metazoa; phylum Chordata; class Aves; order Piciformes; family Ramphastidae; genus Ramphastos; species Ramphastos sulfuratus. The sequence goes on along the minus strand of WBNM01043852.1, from coordinate 36,911 downwards.
TAAAACGTTCTTCCCAACCTTCCTGTGGGTCACCTTCAGATACTGAAATGCAGCTATAAGGCCTTCCTGGAGCCTTCTCTTCTCCAGGCTGAACAGCCCCAATTCCTTCAGCATGTATTCATAGGAGAGGTCCTCCATCCCTCTGATCACCTTTGTGGTTCTCCTATGGACCCACTCCAGCAGGTCTATGTCTCTCTAGCTTTGGAGTCATCAGAGCTGGGTAACGTACAGGTGAAATCTCACAGGAGCAAAGTCGAGTGTTGGAATTGCCTTCTAAGATTAAACTTCTCTGCATTTGGACTACTTCAGTTGTATTCTCTTAGGTAAAAAGTGATAAGAGAAGCAGACGTGGGATAAAGTTGCACCAGGGGAGGTTTACGTTGCATATCAAAAGCAACTTCAACTGAAAGGGTTCTCAAACACTGGAACAGGCTTGATAGGGAGCATAAAGTCCAAACATCAACATAGGACCACCACAGCTTATACCATGTCCCCAAGTTCCAGAAATGTATGGGCTTGGAACACTTCCAGGGACAGCGACTTTACCATCTCCATAGGCAGTCTGTTCCAATGCCTGATCACTCCTTCAGTAAAGGACATTTTTTGTAAGATCTAACCTAAACCTCTGCTGGAGCAACTTGAGACTATTTCCTCTTGTTCTATCACCTGATACTAAGGAAAAGAGACCAACCTTCACCTCACTTCAACCTCCTCTCAGTGAGATCCTGAGAGCAATGAGGTCTCCCCTCAGCCTCCTCTTCTCCAGACTAAACTACTCCAGTTCCCTCAGCTGCTCCTCACAAGACCTGTTGTCTATATCCTTTATGACCTTTGTTGCCCTTTGCTGAACATGTTCCAGCACCTCAATGCCTTTTTTATAGTGAGGGGCCTGAAACTCAACCCAGTACCCANCTGAACAGCCCCAATTCCTTCAGCATGTATTCATAGGAGAGGTCCTCCATCCCTCTGATCACCTTTGTGGTTCTCCTATGGACCCACTCCAGCAGGTCTATGTCTCTCTAGCTTTGGAGTCATCAGAGCTGGGTAACGTACAGGTGAAATCTCACAGGAGCAAAGTCGAGTGTTGGAATTGCCTTCTAAGATTAAACTTCTCTGCATTTGGACTACTTCAGTTGTATTCTCTTAGGTAAAAAGTGATAAGAGAAGCAGACGTGGGATAAAGTTGCACCAGGGGAGGTTTACGTTGCATATCAAAAGCAACTTCAACTGAAAGGGTTCTCAAACACTGGAACAGGCTTGATAGGGAGCATAAAGTCCAAACATCAACATAGGACCACCACAGCTTATACCATGTCCCCAAGTTCCAGAAATGTATGGGCTTGGAACACTTCCAGGGACAGCGACTTTACCATCTCCATAGGCAGTCTGTTCCAATGCCTGATCACTCCTTCAGTAAAGGACATTTTTTGTAAGATCTAACCTAAACCTCTGCTGGAGCAACTTGAGACTATTTCCTCTTGTTCTATCACCTGATACTAAGGAAAAGAGACCAACCTTCACCTCACTTCAACCTCCTCTCAGTGAGATCCTGAGAGCAATGAGGTCTCCCCTCAGCCTCCTCTTCTCCAGACTAAACTACTCCAGTTCCCTCAGCTGCTCCTCACAAGACCTGTTGTCTATATCCTTTATGACCTTTGTTGCCCTTTGCTGAACATGTTCCAGCACCTCAATGCCTTTTTTATAGTGAGGGGCCTGAAACTCAACCCAGTACCCAAGCTGCAACCTCACCAGTGCTGAGTACAAGGGCACAATCACTTTCTTAGTCCTGCTGCTCACACTATTTCTGATCTGGGCCAGGATGCTGTTGGCCTTGTTGGCCACTTGAGCACAGTTCTGGCTTATGTTTAGCTGGCTGTTAACCAACACTTGCCCAGATTAGTGGTAGAGTCACTGTCCCTGGAGGTGTTTAAACAGTGTGTGGATGTGATGCTTATGGACATGGTTTAGTATTGACCCTTTGGTGCTGGGTCAAAGGTTGGGCTGGATGATCTTTGACATCTCTTCCATCCAGGTCTTCTCTACGATTGTGTAATTGCACAGGGATGCTGAAAACCATGTGCAGGACCCAGCAACTGACCTTTTTGAACCTGCTTCAACTGGTCTTGGCTCATCTATCCAGCCTGTCCAGATCCTCCTGCAGAGCCTTTCTATCGTCAAGNAATGCCTGATCACTCCTTCAGTAAAGGACATTTTTTGTAAGATCTAACCTAAACCTCTGCTGGAGCAACTTGAGACTATTTCCTCTTGTTCTATCACCTGATACTAAGGAAAAGAGACCAACCTTCACCTCACTTCAACCTCCTCTCAGTGAGATCCTGAGAGCAATGAGGTCTCCCCTCAGCCTCCTCTTCTCCAGACTAAACTACTCCAGTTCCCTCAGCTGCTCCTCACAAGACCTGTTGTCTATATCCTTTATGACCTTTGTTGCCCTTTGCTGAACATGTTCCAGCACCTCAATGCCTTTTTTATAGTGAGGGGCCTGAAACTCAACCCAGTACCCAAGCTGCAACCTCACCAGTGCTGAGTACAAGGGCACAATCACTTTCTTAGTCCTGCTGCTCACACTATTTCTGATCTGGGCCAGGATGCTGTTGGCCTTGTTGGCCACTTGAGCACAGTTCTGGCTTATGTTTAGCTGGCTGTTAACCAACACTTGCCCAGATTAGTGGTAGAGTCACTGTCCCTGGAGGTGTTTAAACAGTGTGTGGATGTGATGCTTATGGACATGGTTTAGTATTGACCCTTTGGTGCTGGGTCAAAGGTTGGGCTGGATGATCTTTGACATCTCTTCCATCCAGGTCTTCTCTACGATTGTGTAATTGCACAGGGATGCTGAAAACCATGTGCAGGACCCAGCAACTGACCTTTTTGAACCTGCTTCAACTGGTCTTGGCTCATCTATCCAGCCTGTCCAGATCCTCCTGCAGAGCCTTTCTATCGTCAAGCAGATAATGGTTGGACTCAATGATCTTACAGGACTTTTCCAACCAAAACCATCCTGTGATCTCAGATGGCATGTACCTGGCAGTAGTCAGTTGAAAGGAACTGCATTATAATGGAAGTCAGAGCAGCTGAGCACATGTTTAATACACCAGAAAACAAAAAACAAATCCCAGATCACAATCCTCTCCTGCATTCAGTACAGCAATATGTTCAATTAAATGTGTAAGAGCATTAGCATTCCATCACAAATGTTGTCAGAGCCTTTCATGGGAAACAGCCAAGAAGAGTTTCTGTGCAGCAACCGTACCAGTACCAGTGGTGAAATAATTATTGGAAGCTGCTGATCTTGAAATTGCAAGCCAGGGAAGAGAAAGAAGCAGAATGATTGATTTTCTTTATTAATAGTGACAGAGATATTGTTTTAATGCATCTTATCTTTATTCTAACCTTGGGAAGCAGCACAGTAGTCACAAGGAACATTCAGTGTAACTGTATCATAAAAGGTGTATTATATTAGTGACATGTAAGGTCAAGTACTAAAGATGCATAGTACAATAATAGAGCCAATATTTCAGAAGACAAGTTAATGTATGTCCTTTATTTTGGTCTACACTATTTCATAAAACCAATTTCATTTTCATGAACGTGATGAATTGCATGTTCTGAAAGCAGTCTGACAACATTTAAGAGTATCTCTTCTTATTTTCTGGGAATTAGGGAAAAATTTGATTACTATTTTAACTAAAACTATAACTCCTGACTGTAAGCACATCATTCATAAGCTACATTAAATTATTTAAAACATGCCGAGATTAAATAAAATAAAAACACCCCATGTTTGTTTTCCTCAAGGAATGGGCTTTTATTACAAATTATTTCCTCCAAAACCAATAATAAATTACTGTTTATTACTGATTCACTCTGTGGAATAGCTTTTGTAGCAGAACAGAGTGCCTTGCTCTTTAATACATCTCATCTTTGTGCTCATTGCTATGAAAATAACAAAGGACAATTGATGCAACTTGATGGACCAGATGTACTCAAGACATTTCTTATGTTCTGCACCATGTCAGAGTAAGACTAGGTCAAGGTGAGGTTTCTTTTGCTCTAGCTATCAGAAAATGATTGTTTGTAAAAATATATTTCTAATATAGAAATAAAGTCTCTGCACTATCAGCAACAGCGTAAAGAAACAGGACACAGAAGTTCCTCAGGGGCTTCCCTGGAAAGTGATTTTTCTTTTTCCATATTTGCTTCATGATCCAGAAGAGTGATAGAACCTCAAGGTCTCACATTATGGTTTCTCTCTGCAATAATTATGAGCAGCTCTAGCATCTAAATTGATAGGACCCAGCAGCTTACCACAAAGGGTGAAAACAGATGGTGGAATAACACAAGTCTCAGTATTGAGAATGCTTTGCTTCATCTTAATGTATAAGGTAATCTGAGGGAGTTCCAGTGCCACAAGATGGCAAAGCATGTCTAGCATACAAGTTCTGAAGAGAAATGTTATCCACCCTCTCCCCAACACCTGCTAATACTAATACCAAAACCAAACCAGAAGATACACACAAAGAACCACCATCCTCCCCCAGAGCCCTAGCAACATATCAGAGACCTTTGTGCAGCCTTCCAGTATTTGAAGAGGCCTTCAGGAGAGATGGAGAGAGACTTTTTACAAAGGCATGGAGTGATAGGATGAGGAGTAATGGCTTCAAGAAGTTCAATTTAGATTAGACATTAGGAGAAAATCCTTCCCCATGAGGGTGGTGAGGCACTGGAACAGGTTGCCCAGAGAGGTTGTGGAGGCTCTAAACCTGTAAGTTTTCAGGCCAGGTTGGACAGAGCCTTGAGCAAGCTGATTGAGCAGGAGGTGTCCCTGCCCATGGAAGGAACCAGATTATCTTTAAAGGTTCCTTTCAACCCAAACCATTCTGTGAGTCTGTGAACACAAATAGGGAGAAATTATTTAAGATAGGTTATTAGGGTAATCCCTGTATGAATATGAACACCTGTTGCAATTTAGTAGTTATAGGGATGTTAGAGAAGAACAAAATAAACTAGAACAACACAGTGTGTATATTTTCAGTTCGATCACAGAATGTTTTAGTTCATTTTTACCTAACTTCAGCACTTGACATTTCTTTTCCTCTTATCTGCACACAGACAAAAAACCCTGTTCCTTGATGTATGAAATTGTCGGTATGTTCTTCAAATATTTGCAATCTTTTTAAACAAGTAAAAACTTTTGCAGTGCAGTTTGTAAAAAAAGTTAAGTAAACTCCCTAGGTCAGGACAGTTTTATCATTGCTACAGTCCTTCACACAACATTTTTTTCCTATAGTAGCAATGGGTGTATTGTAGACCGCTGACTGCAGAAGTAGTTCTCAGAGCCCAGACTTTCTGTATCCAATCCTAACTGAAACAGCTAAATTGCCTTAACATTATATTAAGTCAAGGTGCTATTATACAGCAGGCTGTAAGCAACAAGTCTTCCACTACTTGCCACTATTTCATACTTTGGGTTACATTTCAGTACCCAGATGGTTATGGTTTGAATGCAACCATTTTTTTACATGCTGTTTCAAGACACACTGAAGACCTCCTCTACTGCAAATAGTTGCCAGAAAATGAAGTTCCATCTTTCTTCAGAATGAGAAAACGTGAAATGCATGCTACACTGCTGCCACTCACCATTTTCATTCACTCTTTAAAGGAAACTTGCCTTTGACTGTTAACTGGGTTAAGAAACACGAATGAGTCAAGCCATAAGCTGATGTGATCAGAAATGAAGACCAATGCTACTTAACAGCATCTTAACCACATGCCCACACTCTCACAGCCAAATTAGCTGATAAGGAAAGTAATTTTGACTCAAAACATGGTCTTTTGTTGCATTGATTGGAGAATACAAATGCAATCACATTCTGATGTTCATTAGTTGCTCCTCATTCAAACAGTTTTCAGCTTAAAAGCTCATTCTCAGATGCAGTAGTTGAGTTCAGGGAAGAAAAGAGCTAAATTGAGGCATGGGTCTGGTAGATTTAGATTCTAAACCCTGAAATTGCTGTCTTTTGGGGTTTTAGACATATTTAAACAGAAATAAAATATTTGAAAACCCACTGTAATTATAGGTAATACAGCAAAAGAGCTTGAATCACAGAAGGGCGAGAAGGGACCTGGAAAGCTCATCGAGTTTAACCAAACAAAAGGACTAAACTCCTGTCTTCAGTGATGGAACAGGGAGGACGGAAATGAAAGAAAAAAATAGGGCAGAAGTTCCAAAATGTACGAATACACATTTCTTTTTCAAAACAGAAAGAGATCCATCACTCTTACAGGCACTTGGCATCCCCCTTTGGCTCCCCTCAAAGGGAGAGATAATCTCTTCCTTGCTATTTAGTGGGTTGTGGCTGCTGCTACTCCAAACAATTGAAGGACAATGAGACTCTTAAATTACTTCCATGGCTTTAATACTATGAAGAAATTAAACCACCATTTTTTTCCAGCTTGTATCAGAACTGGATTCATGAAGTCAGTTACATGAACTGGCCAAGTCTTACCATAGGCTCACAGTTCAAGAGAAGCTAGCTGCTAACTCTAGTTAACCTCTTATGAGATAGCAAATCTGACATGTTGGCTTTTCATATTACTATACATTTAGTGCCATCTCTTTTTAGGCAAGAGGAACACTGAACACCCACAAGTAAAAACAGTAATGAAAAAAGAGTTATCAGTCCTTTAAACCAAATTAGACTAGAAGATCCTTGAGTAGAAGCCTGGGCAAAGAATGAAACTGAAACAGGAGAGAAGTGCAAAAGTCAGACTAGGTTTTAGCTTTCTTTGCTTATTCTCTTTTTAAAAATGGATTTCAGGAACAGCACTCAGTTAAAGCAAATCTGCAGTGCAAGCATGAAAAAGCAGTCATGTAAAACAAAGCACAACTCTTAACACCTCTGGAAACAAATCAGCCATGGAGCTGTTAAACATGGAATCTCTGAATACAATTTAATACAAAAAATTAAAAGTCTAAAGTATAATTCGGTGGCATTTCTAAATTTAGCTTTCAACTTAGCTGCAAGTAACAGTGGCCAGCTAAGCTGTATCAAGTTTGTTTGTAAATCAGCAGTTACATAATTCCTCCCAAGTTCCAAGTTCAACTATTAGGACAGAAAAAATGTATTTATTTGCATTAAAGCAAACCAATCAACAAACCCACAAACTTTAGCACTTAACCACAACAATAAGCAGTTCCCTGAGGCATCGCAAACTGTATCCTAGGTTGCATCAGAAGATGCATGGCCAGCAGGTCAAGGAAGGTGATTCTGCCCCTCTATTCTGTTCCGGTGAGACTCCATATTCAACAAGCCCAACACAAGAAGGACGTGGGTCTACTGGAGCAGGTCCAGAGGAGGGCCATAATGATCAGAGGGCTTGAGTATCTCAGGTCAGGTCAGCCTGAAGAAGATGGATCTGCTCTGCCTGGAGAGGAGAAGGCTCCAGAAGGATCTTAGAGTAGCCTTGCAGTACCTGAAGGGGACCTACAGAAGAGCTGGAGAAAGACTTTTTATAAAAGGACCTGTGGTGATAGGACAAGGTGGTTTTAAACTATTGACGTAGATTTAGAGTGGATATTTGGAAGAAGTTCTTTACTATGAGAGTGGTGAGACACTGGAATAGATTTCCCAGAGAACTTGTGGATGCCTCATCACTGGTAATGCTTAAGACCAGGCTGAATGAGGCTTTGAGTCCAGTAGGAGATGGCCCTGCCCATGGCAGGGGGTTGGAACTAGATCATCTTTAAGGGCCCTTTCAATGCAAACCATTCTATGTTCCCATATTTGCCTTCTCCAGACAAATGATCTCATATTAATATAAACTATTTTTTAAGTTGTTTTCACTGGGAGGCAGTCTGACTTGTAATTTCAAGTGTACAATACTCTTCACAATGGCTTCTGAATCATTTACCGATACCTTAACCAGCAGGCACAGAATTAATCAATAGCAGAACATATATGCATTGTGTCAAACACAAGAGAGTGGTAAAATAATCTAGTGTACCTTTTCATCAGAATAATTTAGGATCTGCTAAAGATAAGTGTATTACTCTGGTGGTGGATTGCCTATTCTACACCAAGGACACAACTGTTCCCTTTGTCTTATTTTTCCTTTTCAAAACCTGAATGGTACATGTAGTAGTGATCTTGCAGGCAAATGCATTACTTACATTTCTCAGTCTCCTATTGCCTTAAAAAGAAAAAAAAAAAAAAAAAAAAAAAATCAAGGCTACATGTCAACAGGTTTTATCAAGAAAACAGGAAATGTTTCACAGGAATTACATTCTATGAACAATACTGAATCTATTGCTTCCTTTCAGAGGAAAGGTTTCTGAAACAACAAATCCATCACAGTTGTGTCATGGGCTAGGTGAAGCCCTTTGCTCAAGCTTACACCTTCTTTGAAGCTATGAAACTTTGAAAAAAGGTTTGTCTTGCTCCTAGCTATATACCAAGAACGTGCCAGCATGTATTCCTTACAAAAGGTTCCCATTGTTACTATGCTGTAGTTTTGTGACCTTTTCTAGAGGAGCATCTCTGAACAACACAAAGTATCACAACAACTATTCAAAAGCAGATGAATTGAAATATTTTTAAGTCTGATTTTCCTTTTATCCATGTGTCCCCTTATCAATACAATCCCCTTGAGAGCCGGCCACATGCCACAAGAGGACTCTCAGGGTCAGGAATTTTCCTTTTGAATCCTACTTACTAAGGTTTTGTAATGTATCTGCACTTTCCTAAATGTGCCTGATATCTTGAGGTCATAACTCTAATATGCTACTGTCATTCTTTAAGGATATTTGAAGAAGAGCAGTGTGTTCCAAGTTCATTGTTTGTCTAGTAAGAAGGAAAACACTTCAAGAGACACTGGGTTTTAGAGAACATAATTGCTCAAGGAACGTTGGTCACAGAAAGCGTGTTACAGCTAAAATGCCACAATTTTAACATCTGAAGTAGCCTAAACTATTTACAGATCCCACCTGCTTTTTCAAAACAACCTAAATCAGAATTTATTTAAAAATCAGAGTTCTGGCAAGTCAGCTGCCTATACACTGAAAATTAAAAAACTACCAAAAATTATTCTGATCAAGGCCTACTTCAAGCCTTCAAGCATTCAGGAGCATTCTAGTTTGAGAGACTCAACTATGGATACCTGAAAGACCAACAGTAAGGCACATTATTCTACAGTTACAGAGAAAACATAATTTGCAACTTTTAAAGAAGAATTAAGAGTGACTTCCCAACAGCTTACTGCTTACTTATGGCTTTTATTACTTCACTCCTTGTAGATTACCTAGATGAACATCGTTTCCTTTCTAAGAAACCTTTTTACTTTCCAAGTAATGATTCTCGCCAATACCAAGAGCAGAAGCATTTTCCTCAAGGTAAACAAACCAAACCTTAATTAATTTCTATGTGTCCTTACATATATGAGGAAAAATCAAATATAATCTATTTCATATAAGGACCTATTTTTCCATCAGAATTTGATCATTCCAACCCTGGATGTATTCAAAGCCAGGATCAATAGGGCCATGAGCAAGCAGGAGGTGTCCCTGCACATGGCAGGGGTTTGGACCTAGATGATCTTTAAAGTGCCTTTCGACCCAAACCATTTTGATCCTGAATAAGTACTTAATCTTTTATTTCCACTTCTAATAGTAACTACCAAGAATCACTTTTTTCTCCTGAGAAAGAGCTGTAAGTTATAAAATGTCCTCTCCTTAACATTTTTTTCTTCAGTTAATTTTGAATCCTACAAATCTTACACAGCATCAATTCAGCTTTTGGCATCTTTTCAGTGCCAGTATGTGTAGTTTTGTGTCAAGTATAACCACTTTTTGCCTCCAAATACTAACATATTTAAAACCCCCCAAAACCCCAACAAAACACTACCCACACATCATATATTTATATCTAATTTATATGTAAGTTACTTTTGAACATGCTGAAAATGTTAAATGATGCTAAAAGCCAAGCTAATTGTTATGCAAAGTACTTTTACCAGCATTCCAACTGATGTTTCAATGAGCTTTTGTCATATGTGATCTGATTATATAGAGGATTTTTTTTTTTTTAACTAGAGAATCCAACCTATTTTATAGAAAATAGGGAGGAATCTTTCCACAATTGATCACTCCCTAGTCACTAGTCAGATCAAATTTAAAGCAGCAATAATGTACTTTAAGGTGCACTTATTTTCTTTTAACAGCTAATTTCAGTATCAGGTGGTGAGACAAGGAAAGAAGTCATTAGTAGTAAGGTGTAGTAACAACTGTTCCCAACATGCAATTCTGTAATCTCTGGTCTGCATATCATGACCTTCCTAAGGTCTCTACAAGCAGCCTAGACTCATCATGCAGAGTATTACTCAAATTAGTTTCCATAATATTCCTAGATTTTAGATCCAGGAAACAGCGGTGTCCCACTCTGTGGTGGAAACACACCCAGAAATACCAAAAGTTAATGCTGAATACCAGTTAACGATGAATACCAAAAGTTAAACAACAGAAGCTTTAGGTTTATGGATATTCTTCAGGGGAATCAGTTTCTTTTTTCCTCACAGTTTAAAATGAAGTAAATTTCAAACCCTTAATGTTCAGAGTACAAATTCGAATTAGAAATGCAGAACCGTCTCCTACTAACTATGGTATAGCCTGTCCCCACGTGCAAGGAAGATGAAATAATACCAGAGTTATCTCTTAAAAATACATTAGCTCCCACACCATCCATATTTCAAAAGCATAACAAGGAAAAAAAAAATTAACAAACATGGCTGCATAGCATTGCTGTCTGAAGCAAATAGCAGATTCAGAACTCTCTCGAGTTTCTGGTTCCCTTTAATTTTGGTTTCTGCACATAGCAATCATTGACTTCTTAGTTATTCACATCACAGCAGTGAAGTCCCACCTGTTGTTCTGACCAGTCTCTGAAGGTAAGCAGCAGGAGCTCTGTGATACTCAAGACATGTCTATGTAAACTTCCTGGACACATTGCTACTTGAAGAGTAATTCCATATCAGGAATTAAGTCTTGATCAGTTCTTTCCTTGAAGAAGTAAAGAAAAAAAATCCCACACATCAACAAACCATTTTGACTCGTTTCAGAAATGCCTGATGCTTTTATATAGTACTTCTGAATTTTCAACAGCTTTTTCAAAGCTGTTACTGCTAAGCATCACTTAACTAGAAGATTTCTAATACTTCTTTTAGCCACCTGTCTGTGCAAAGTTAAGCAGAAAAGAGGAGAATCATCCTTCACAGACAGTAGTTAAGTAGAAAAGATCACTAGAAAAATTGAAATAATCATAGAATCCTAGAATGGTAAGGTTGGAAAGGACCTCAAGGATCATCTAGTTCCAGCCCCCTCCTATAGGCAGGGACACCTCCCACTAGCACAGGTCACTCAAGGCCTTGTCCAACCTGGCCTTGAACACCTCCAGGGAGGGAGCAGCCACAACCTCCCTGGGCAACCTGTGCCAGTGTCTCACCACCCTCACTGGAAAGAACTTCCTCCTGACATCCAGTCTAAATTTTCCCTCTGCCAGTTTAAACCCATTGCCCCTAGTCCTGTCATTGCAAGATCTTATCAATAGTCCCTCCCCAGCCTTCCTGTAGTCCCCCTTCAGACACTGGAAAGCTACAATAAGGTCTTCTGGAAGCCTTCTCTTCTCCAGGCTGAAGAGTCCCAACTCTTGTAGCCTGTCCTCATAGCAGAGCTGCTGCAGCCCTCTGATCATCTTCACGGCCCTCCCCTGGACCCGCTCCAACACTTCCATGTCTTTCCTGTGCTGGGGGCTCCAGAACTGCACACAGTACTCCAGATGGGGTCTGATGAGAGCAGAGTAAAGGGGCAGAATCCCCTCCCTTGCCCTGCTGGCCACGCTGCTCTTGATGCAGCCCAGGACTCGGTTGGCTATCTGGGCTGCATGTGCACACTGCAGGTTCATGTTGAGATTTTCATCAACCCAGACCCCAAGGTCCTTTTCCTCAGGGCTGCTCTCTAGCCATAATGAAGAATATGAAGCATTAGATGAAAGAAGAAAATGGTGTAATGGGAAGCGGGGGCTGATCACAACAAATGGTTTCATACAAGACGAAATTTTGGGCAAAGCAGTTCATTACTTTTTGTTTGTTGTTCCACAACACGTATAGAGAACATATGGCAGAAGACATGAGATGTACTGGAGGATATATGGATACAGACAATTAGAGAAGCCTATCTCACCCCTAGTCTGAAGAATGATAAGTCACAGAACCATGAAGGTTGAGAAATGTCTCCAAGATCTTCAAGTCCAACTGCTAACTCAGCACTGCCAAATCCACCACTAAGCCATGCCCATGAGCACCAAATTTACACGTTTCTGAATGCATCCAGGGATAGTGCTTCCACTACCCCCAATGCTTAACCAATCTCACAGTGAAGAAATTTTTCCTAATATCCAGCCTCCCCTGGTGCAACTTACGGTTGTTTGATTTAATTCTGTTACTTGTTACACCTTTCACACCCACATAAGAGTTGACACAGCCAAGTCACACATACACAGCCTTTAAAAAAAAAAGAAAGACCAAGAAGTCCTTATAGAATAATTTTTGTTGGCAAAGACCCTTAAGTTCGAGTCTGACCGTAGTCTGTGAATACACTTAAACAGAACAAATTGTGTTTAAGCTGCTACTTAATCTATAGACCTGGGCAACCAGAAAGCAGGCCATTCTGGTCAGGATAGTATAGGGAAGAGGAAAGATAGAGTTACATTGTTGTCTTGATAGGTAGGCAAACAATCTACAGACACGATAAAATCTTTATTATGATCTACTGCTGAAGAAGATCCTCTTATATTAAAAGAAGTCAATGGACAGGATGCTGTGCCTTCACTGAGACAGCTCTTTAATGCACTACAATAGTGCCTGGTATTATGGATCTCATGCCTCGGGAACACTTCCATTAACAGTGTGAAATGTCAAATAGCTATCTGCCGGGTGTGAACCATTAGGTCTCTGATTTGGTGCACTCTGATACATCCATTTGATGCAGGGTGCAAATGTAATCAACTTTGATTATGATGCGCTGCTGTGGGCACTTTGGAAGAGGTTGATTTATTTTTAGATGACTGCATCTCTTGAACCATTAGAGCTCTCTTTCTGAAGATCACTTTGTCAAACTAGTGCTGGAGTGCCGTTGATACGTAACTATCATGTCCTGTTTCTCCATAGGAGGCCTCAACCGGGCGGTATTGACGTGCTTTGATTTTTCTGAGGGCCCCACTTCAAGAGCTTTTATAGGTGTACAGGGTGGGTAATTTATTAATTTACATCATGCATCTGACCATTTTGTGTATTAGAGCTCAAAAAAAGGAAATGAATGGTATGGGCCAGATAAATTTCTGAATAGATTCACAGATAAAGCCAAGCGAATCGCTACTAAAAGGTTTATTTTGAAAGGAGTTTGTAAGATTTTTTTGGATTAAAATTTAAACACCTTTGTGGTAGATTGCACAAGCAAACCTTGCTACCCAGTAACTAGCTCATTAAAATTCTTGCTAATGTACTCCACACCAAGTGGCAAACAGAAGATAACTCCAGGTGTTGCAGAACAGGTTGAAGTGGCTCTCTGTTAGCTACCATAGTTGCCTCATTCAGCTGTCTATGAGCTGGATGGATCACAGGAGAAAATGTCAAGTAGACAGTTAGGAAATCACTATTAGACACCAGTCTTCCTGCTTGGATATATACTATTTTATGGTCATAGCCTCATCCTACATCCTCAGCTTTCAAAAACACACCTGTTCTTGGAGCAAAGGGAGTGGAGACCCTTCACTACCTGTTCTTTGACCCCTCCTCTTCTGCCATGCAGCAGAAGCACAATAGGTGACTGCCATCACACAGGGTGACAAAAAGACCAGTTCTGCAAGTTGCAGGTCAATGTAAAATATTTATAGATTTAGAAGAATGAGCTTGCCAAAACTATCTCAGGGTTACTTTCCATCTTGCTGTACTCCTCTTTAGCTAGCATTTCAGAAAAAAGACAGAATTACATTAAAGTACTGCAAAAGGCTGCCCAGAGAAGTTGTGGAGTTTTCTCCTCTGGAGACTTTTAAAACCCACTTGGACACAATCCTGGGCATCCTGCTCTAGCTGACCTTGCTTTAGCAGGGTGGTTGGGCTAGATGATCCCTAAAGGTCCCTTCAAACCCCTTCCATGTGAGCTCTGAAAAGCTCACATTTTAGGATTCTTGAACCAATAAAGGGATCCATGCTTCTGCCAAGTCAAAGATAACCATGAAGCATACTCATCTTTATCTGAAAAGGCTGAAAATTAACAAAAGATTTTTCATCATGAGAAGCTTCAAACCATCTTTTTCCTTCAAAGAACCAAGCATTACTAGAACAGACTTTGGTAGCATTTTGTACTGCTGTAAAATGATCAACCCTTTCAGTTTAGTCTTGCTGAGCACTGAGATACATTTGGGAAATGACACTGTAGATTCTTATCATGTGGAATAAACAGTCTGAGGCCTTTCACAGGATAAACTCAACTGTGTTTGATAGAACAGGCTATCAAGAAAATGTAGTGTCATTAAAAGCCAACTTGAACACAATGAAAAGGGAAGAGGAAAAAAAAAAATTTAAAAAATCACATTAATACAGTGCAGAAGGCTCCAGGAACTGCTCTTATGCTTTCATTACCATTGTCCTCCTACTGTTTACTTCTAGTCAGCTTACCTTTGCTACTCTCACCATGAGCCTAGCCATGGCTTTTTTTCAAGGGCAATGATGTAACAGCAAGCTAAATGCACATGCTCCAAGATGTCCCAGAAGACAAACCCAGTGTAGTAACAAGAGTGGTACAGCTGACCCTCAGATCTATAAGCTATCCAAGAACATTTTCTTATACTCATTGATACATGTTTCTGTACCTGGTTTCCTCCTCCTGTGAGGAGGATGCTGTTGGAGTCTTAAAGAGATACTTGTAAAAAGACTGCTGTTGGACAGCAGTTTTCCCATTTCTAAACTCTCTTGCCTTTGCTGCATCTAGTTTACCTCTCAGAGGATTTCCCTAAGTTTCAGGGGGGGGGGGGGGGGGGGGAA
>WBNM01043852.1:0-21732 GCA_013399055.1 Ramphastos sulfuratus | reverse complement strand
TTTTTTTTTTTTTTTAAACCAATTAAATAGCCACCCTCAGGTACTTATATTTATTTTGTCTGAGTTACTAATTCCTTCTCAATCAAGTCTGTGGCCAGGGTTCTTTGGATTCATTACAACTTGTCTGCTGTTCTTCTTCAGGTTGGCTTGTATTTTTCTGGTTTTTTGGTTTTTTGTTTTTTTGTTTTTTGTTTTTTTTTTAAGTAAACCCATCCACTCTTCCAAACAGTGGAAGCAGTTTAACGTTATGAAAACCAAAACTCAAACACCTGTCCCCACATGAACGTTCAGTGATTGGTACATCACCAAGAAACACAACATAAGTCTTCACCCTGAGTAAAGGTAAACCAGTGCCCCAGTCAATCTCTGTCTAGCTGAAGAGGCAGCCTATTTGGACAGCTGGCACTTCTTCAACAAAATAATACCCATCTGACAGCATCATCCTACAGCTCAGTGTTCAAAGCTGTTATTCACTTCAATCGTTTCAGAGTTCTGGATGTTGCAAGTCCTCAGCCTCATCCTGATTCCAAGAGGTTATAAAAAATACTGTCTCTTATTATATCTTATTTTTAACACATCCCCATTCACTTTTATCTAGTGAAACCTTATGCTTTTCTTGGAAAGTTAAACCAGAAAGAATTCTGGATTTATCTGCTCTGACAAATCGGTGTTTGCAAGATTGTTCTGCACACTTTCTCCATCCCAGCAGTTGCTGAGCTCCTTTAACCCCTTTCTGAAACATGTTTTCAGAGAGCCAGTACTAGCTTCACTGAATGACTCAGCTTTTTGTCTGGCACAGGGCAGCTTCTAGTCTCTTATCAGAAGCCTATTCTGCCTCCTTACAAAGTAATTGTCATATTAACTCAGTAGATGAACCTTTGTTTCGGAACTGATCCTCTTACATTAATAGTAGGGAAAGAGTGTGCAGAGGTGAGTGATAAGGGTGCGACTTAAATAACAAAGATTGTACAGACATGGAGTCACAGCACTTCTGGACATGGTTTAGTGGTGAACTTGGCAATGCTAGGTTGACTGCTGGACTCCATCTTGAAGATCTTCTCCAGCCTAAACAATTCTGTGATTCTTCATGCTATTCCCCAGCCAAACTGAAAGCATGTGTTCAGCCCAGGACTAACAGCTGTTGCAACCAGTTGCCTGGTGCAGTGAGCCTATGCTAGCCCAGTTCCATAGCCTTGTCCAAAAGAAGGTTTAATCCAAGATGTAGGTCTTTCACTACAACAATAAAAACAAGGCACTTAAAGTTAAGTTTGAATCAGAGGCAATACAAAGGGCTGGCTGTCTGCATAACACTGTATCAGTCTGGCTCAGAGGCCAAGGAACTCAAAGGAGAAAGTCACAGCAGGGATGGACAGAGGACAGGAAGACTCCTTTTCAGTGCCTTGGTATGAAAATAGGCCTGAAAACACTGAAGGTGGAGGAAAAAGGAGAAAAGGTAAATGCTAGCATAGCTTTTCATCCTCCTGAAGCATTAATTTTTCATTCCTGTACCATTCTAAATGTTGCCCTAGTTTAGGAGCAAAAAATAAAAAGACAGGTGTCTTCCTTTGCTAGTTCTCTTCAAGTTCAGCATGTCGGCATATAAACTCAGAGGTATTGGAAGAGTACCTCAAACAATACCCTGCAATTAATACATATTAAATAGCACAACAGAAGTTATCAGGGAATCATACTGCATTGTGAATAATTTTTGCAATGTGATTCAGGAAGTAAGAATTTGCAAATTAAATTAATCATGATCTTGTACGAAAAGCTGTTCCAGTTCTTGCAAGCAGCACAGCTTTCCAGCTGTGCAGCATTAAAAGTTGGGAAGTTATCCAGATATTATAGATAAACCACGTTCACAACAGGCAGTATTGATATCCTTTGCTTATCTCAATTAAGAATTAAAATCTTAATTGCTTTGAGTTATTATTTACAAGCTGCATTTTTTAGACTAATCTACACTCGAGTTTAAGAGCTTCTTGATCTGTGTTTTGCCCTACTTGCTGGCACAGATGGACAGTCACCAGCAACCAAGTTAACACCATTCAGCAAGTTATTGCTCATCACTGCAGCTGTAGTGTCTCACATTGCATCTCTGCATAACCTTCCACTATTAAGAAGAAAAACACTTAAAACATCACCAACCACTCCCAACTCAGGTTTCAAGCTGCACCACACTCCAAGTCTGTGGCTCCAGCTAAAATGAACTGATAAAGAATAAACAAACCACACACTGCTAGTGGTAGTCCTCCACCTCTGCTCTGCCCTAGCCAAGACACATCTGGAGTATCGTGTCCAGTTTTGGGTTCCACAATTAAAAAGGGATAGGGAACTACATGAGAGAGTCCAGCATTGGCTCTGGTGATGCTGAGAGAACTGGAGCACCTCTCTGACAAGGAGAGGTTGCGAGACCTGGGGCTGCTTAGCCTGAAGAAGAGCAGACTGGGAGGGGATCTTCTCAATGCTGGTCAATATCTAAAGAGATGAGGTCAGGTGGGCTCTTTTCAGTGGTGTCCAGTAACAGGACACCAGGCAAAATAGCTGCCTGGACATGATCCTGTGCAACCTGCTCCAAGTGACCCTGCTTTCACAGGCAACTTGGGCTAGATCTCCAGAAGACTCTTCCAGCCCTCACCGTTCTGTGATTCTATAGTCTGCCTGTATGCCCAATCCCTTAGGTCAAGGCACAGATCACTTCCTGTTAAAGATGCCAATTACCATTCTGCAGAACACAGAGAAACTGTTAAAATAATACAAATGTTTCATAGTAGTTCACTTGTCTTGCACACAGTTCAAAATCCACTGTTTACAATGTGCGATATTAAAAACAAAAGGCCTAGCATCAAAAGCAAAACAGCAATAGATAGAAAGGACCTTGCTTTCCTTCAGCCTAAACCAGGAAACAACAACAAAAAAACCCAACAAAAACACCAAACCAAACCCCAAAACCCTGGTAGATACTGAAGCCACAGCACAGCAATGCAGAGCTCTCATTTCAATAGAAGATGAGCAGTTGCACATATTCTCAGACATCAGAACATTTACAATTTGCAGGTTTGAAAAATTCCCCAAACCCTCCTGCAATCTATTAAAGGGCCTACAGCTATTCACAGTAACACCTGCCTGCCTGTAGCAGTTTAAGAGCTAACACTCTATTTTGGTTTTAAATTAGAAACAAGAGAGAGGAACTTTCTGGAAATCCTTTTGAATACAGACTGAATGAGCAGGGCATTGGTTGTAAAAAAGCATAATAATGCTGAGGTGTGCATCATCCATTGGTTTGCTAATTGGTATGAAACGGCAGTGTATAAAAAAATTTTGCTTTCTTGGCCTCTGACTCCTTCACACCATGTACTACCCTTTTACTAATAACACCTGAGATCTTGCTGGTTTCTATCTATGGGGAGAGAAGAAGGTGGTATTGGCCCCTTCTGGGCTTTCTTTGTCCAGAGGGGAAGACTGGATTTCTGTATTATTTCTAAATTGTATATAATTGTAAATACATGTAAATATATTTTGTACCTATGCTTGTAATTTACCTTGCTGTAAAATACAGCTTGGTCTTACTTCCAAGCCATCTGAGCCAGTCTAGTAAATTTTATCTGAGGAGTAATTTTTCAAAATCACCACAACACCTCACTTTACATCAGCTGTCTACACACAGCAGCCAACCCATTTTGATTAGGCTTCAAGTGCAACAGTCCAAATGATTTTGTAGTGGGCAGGCAGGACAAACAGAGGGGAAAAGGAAACATTAAGATCTCCATTTTATAAGTGTGGGACTAAGTCAAGAGGAGATTTAAAAATGAGCCAACCAGTTGCCTCACCTATAGAAAGTACATGGATGGGGTGGAACCAAATTTGGAGATGAAAAGACATCCCCCTTTTTGAACATGTCCATCATGGGATAAGATATATAAAAATTATTGGCAAAAAGTGGGTCAGAAAAACCTTCTTCCATTTGATTTAACCTTTATGTGGGAAGTGAGATACTTGGCCTGAATTATTTTCACAGAATAGACGAGCACAGCTAGAGAGATTTCCAGTAATACATCTTACTGTCCTGTAGCTATATTAAAGAAGAAATGCTTACTTTATATTAAAAGGGCTTATTTTAAAGGAGGGGGAAAAATTAGTTTTCAACCTAAGAAAGTTAAGTGAGCAATGCAAAGGCAGAACAATTAGAACACCTGGTTTGGCTCTCAAACTTTTGGAATCCTCTGTGCTAACAGAGGAGCACAACTGAAGAGTCAAAAAAAGACTGAGGCTAGATATAGGAAGGCAAGGTATGAACTGCAATACTGTGATAGTTACTGCAAAACTGAAATTCAGTTTAGCCAAAAGATCTCTTCAGTAAGGTTTTCCCTTGTTTTTAGTATCCACATAAACAATGCACTTAAACCGTTGAGCCCTTCCCCTGTAGTGTAGGTAAAACAGCTCAATTAAATACCAGATATGGTGAAGTACAAAGACCTGTTCAGTGACCAAAAAAAAAAACAAACAAACAACCCACCTACCCAACATTATATATTAATAAACAAAATAAAGCCATGTCACAACAACAAAAAGTCACAAGAAGGAAAAAATACTCAGGAATTGTTTCTAAGATGGAAGGATGTTACCAATGGTGCCCTCCCAAAGGCAAACTTTGCCTATGGCACAGCATTTATCTATGTTACTCAAGTCTGAAGAAGCTTATGAAGAACAGTAGTCTTTTAAAATACTGCATATTGCTCCTATCCTTAAAGCAGTGTAGAGGTGCCCAGTCACAGAACCATGTAGTTTACAGAGAGCTTTGACTTCCCATAAATCAGTCTCACACATCCATAACCTATGTTAGATTGAGTTTTGCATGATGTAACAGTCCCACAAATATTTAAAGACTGAAATAGTAAGAATTCAGATGGTTTCTAGATAGCACATAGGGGAGGAATAATAGTATTTGGGATGCTTGCCTAAGCCTCAGCTTGCAAGTTTTGCAGCCTTTCTCCTTTATTTCTTTTATTGTTTTTCTTTCCTCCATCTCCCATGTTGTCACCCATAAGGTAGGACTAGAGACCATATAATGAATACATCTGACATCTTTGTGGAAGCTTAGAGAAAACAGTTGTGGGAATGAAGGAAGGAGTCCTTTCCCCAGCTCCAAAATACCCAACCCAGCTCTTAATGACATAACCTGATGTCACTTGTACAGAAACACAGCGCAGGAATGCCTATACTACCCTGGTGCCATGAGTCACTGAAACTGCATAGAAAAGGATGCAGATTGAAAGATTCATTCTTTCTTAAGTTCTATCATGGGGACAGAGAAGGTAGGAGTCAAGAATCTCTTTGTGGCAAGATTAAGAAGGATTCCGTCAATGTGAGATTCATCCTTCACTCACAAGAATTTTGTTGCACCGTCCCAACTCTGTTCCACATAAAAATCAAATCACCTCTGGGACTGACTATGCAAGTCTCATTTTGGGGCAGTTCAGAATGGTTCTGCCCCATAGCATGTGAATTCACATACACAGGTGCATATGAAGCCACACCTTAAGTTCCACCAGTGTCATTAAGCTTACTTACCTGTTTGGAACTAGCTGTAAACATTCTGCTAGAGCAAGGTTGCATTACTGAGTGTTTTATGAGATAATGCAGTGTGCAAGCAACGTACCAAAGACAACTTATCTGAACATCGGTTTAAATATTTAGTTCAGAGTTTGTAAGCTCCTGACAACTGAGTTATGGTTCTTGTTTAGTATACTTCTGTACATTATAGAGGACCATTAACAGTTACAGTGCTATAAAAATGATAAATGACAGAAGAGTAACCGTCCATACTTACACCGATGTATTTATTCGCAATGAACAAGAACGATTACTTCAAAAAAAACAGTATCACTGAATGTATGTAATTATAATGAGCTATTTGGAATCAAATCCATGCTCTTATTAAAATCTGTCATTTAAGCTCATATTTATTTTACCCTCTGCGAACAATATTTACAATTCTTGACAGTTAATTCCCCATTTATAGATTATCAAGCTGTGTGACCACTCTGAAGCCTACAGCTAAATACGTGCAGCAGCACTCTGTATAGAAATACTTGGCAATTCCACTGAACACACCAATAAGGGGGATATGAAAACAAGACAGTTATTTTTACCTTTCAACCCTTCACAGTCCAGGACTCACAAGATGCACAGAAAAAGTTTCAGCACAAGATAAATCCAAACCATTTTTTTCCCCTACTGTCATTTGCCAAGGACCTACAGTTCAACTTACAGGAAACCACTTAATGAGAACACAGAAATACAACTGTTCTCCTAACTCTGCTTTGTTTAATTTACTGAAAATATGAAGTACCCTGCCCAAACCATAGAAACACCAATAAATGATACACTGGGAATTCATATTGCCATTACTAGTTTTCATCTTTATCTTAGTTCCCTAAGCCACCACTACAAATCTGGCAATGAAAAGCAAGAAACAGATAGAGCCAGGCAGAAAGAGAAGGTGTGATAAAGCACAGCAGCTGCAAAGGTGAACAGCGTGGTCTGGCTGGCATAGATGACATTATTAATTCACCAAAACCACAGAATTTAAAATGGAAATAAGGAATCATCCATCATCCTTTCAGCACTCATCAGCTGCATGTTATCTTAAACGGTGGGTTGCTAATTTGAGTAAGGTGTCTGCCCAGAAGACCTCGGCTCAATGACAGCACCTGAGTTTCAGTGAGGTTCTCCTTTTTAATCAGTTCACCAACTAGTCTAAATTGAGGCACAAGGAGGTCAAGTGACTCAGCCAAGAGTAGGCTGTGAAGTAGCAGCTCTGTGTGAACATGAATCCAAGACCTCCTTGGCTAGCTGTGTTCAGTATAATCTTCACTCGCTCCAAAGTTTTCTGAGCTCACGTATTCTTTTCAGTTATTACACAAAACCTTGGACTAGTACTTTGCATTCTTGACAGTGTGCTGAGCAGTGACTGAAGAATAAGTGATAATCAAAATGATTGCTGTAAAGTGACATCGTCCCTGCTCCTGCACACTTAGTTCATAATTCTTTGCAGTGGAAAACATTCAGGAATATTTTGACCTTCCAGGGTGCAGACACTCAACCTTCCTCAATTCCCACAAAGACAGAAAACACAGAAAATTGTCAGAAGCAGCATTTCATAAGCTAGTAACCTCAACTGGTTTAGGCCTACTATAAATGCTAATGGAGTTACCTCAATTTTTTAACCCACTGATTCATGGTACAGTGTATACAGTAGGATTTCTAGTCAAGCAAAGCCTTCACTCGGAAATTTCAAGTTCTTTACTTGCAGGGAGTGCACCAAAGCAAATCAAAAGGCTTTAAAAATCAGCTATACTTTGAGTTTATCAAAACCAAACTCAGGATATGTAATTCTTTAAGTACAAACCTGAAGTGACTCTATGAAACCACGCCAAAGTGAAGGCTAATAAGCAATTGCTTTCCTGCCTGACAGGTCTCTGCAGACATAGCCCTGCTTTCAGGCTTGGTTTGGGCTCAATTGACAGCTTCTGAGAGTAACAAAATCCATCCACATTCTTATTTTCTTCTGTCTCTTTTGAGATCTTACACGAACAAGACATTTTCAACTGAACAGCTTTTGCCATTTACTCCAAACTACTTCAAAACCCCAAACAAATCTCTTTCTGAAATAGGTTCGCCTATCCCACTTAACTCCAAGGCAAACACCACAAATGTTAAGTTTCCCTGGGAGTTTTTCCTCACAGGCTTCTCAAGTGACACTTAGCATTTGATTCTACTACTGCTTGAAAATATTTGCAATTCTAATTCACATTTCTAAAAGTAATAACGAAAAAAAAAAAATTATATTCGAGTGCAGACTGATTGAGGCATTGTCAAGGAGGCACCCACAAAACAGACAGTAATAGCTACCTGAAACACAGATTTAGTGCCAAAATTACTCAGCACTCCTCCCAACAAAGTCACAGCACAAGCTTGGGTGTCAGTCAGTCCCAAGAATATTCTTTCTGAAAAGATGAACCCAAACGTGCATCCACTCACTCCAAGGTGAAAATCTCCAGTCAAAGGTAACCAAATAACACCCAATAAGGGAAGGGTGAGGATTCACTCAAGGAGAGAGGCAGAAAAACTACAAACACTCACAAAGAGGGGAAATGAGTACTTACTCCATCCACAGAATGGCGTCCCGGGTTGAGGAGAGGGCTCAGGCTGGCCAAGGCTGCTGGCTCTGAGGGGACGCAACTCAAAATGGCAGCCCTCTGGGCGCCATTTTCTATCCCAGTCAGGTGCGCGCTGGGTCGGCTCTGACGAGTTGGAGGCAAGCCCAGCGCCAGGGCAGGCTGAGGGGCCGGAAGCCAGCCAGGGAGCTGCTAGCTGTGAGGTGCGCACCTGATCGTTATTTAAGGGGCCTCAGGAAAGGCCTGGCCCTTCAACAGGTGTCTCTCAGAGCTTTGTGATTCCTTGAGTTTTGTCTTTCCATCAGGTTTTGGCCAGGGTGACTGCACCTCCCATAGGCATTTAGCCTAGCTGTAGTCTGTTTGTGATAAGAGTGAATTTATCAATGCTGTTAATTACTCATTTGGTATCTATATGACTTTGTGGAGATGAATATCTTAGAATCGTAGAATCAGTTAGGGTTGGAAAGGACCACAAGGATCATCCAGTTCCAACTCCCCTGCCATGGGCAGGGGCACCCAACCCTAGATCAGGCTGTCCAGAGCCTCGTCCAGTTTGGCCTTAAATACCTCCAGGGATGGGGCCTCAATCACCTCCCTGGGCAACCCATTCCAGGCTCTCACCACTCTCATGCTGAAGAACTTCCTCCTCACATCCAGTCTGAATCTCCTCACCTCCAGCTTTGCTCCATTCCCCCTAGTCCTGTCACTACCTGATAGCCTAAAAAGTCCCTCCTCAGCTGTTTTGTAGGTCCCCTTCAGATACTGGAAGGCCACAATAAGGTCACCTGGGAGCCTCCTCTTCTCCAGACTGAACAGCCCCAACTCTTTCAGTCTGTCCTCACAGCAGGCCATCATGTGTGTGGAAAACCTAGCATTAACTTTACGTGAACTGTAATCACAGACTGAAGATAAACATTGCTGATTTTCCTTTTTCGAATATGCTTTAGCCACACTTCAGCTTATTTAAAGCCCCACTGTGAACAGAGCTGATCTAAAAGTACATTAGAAGAGGTATTATATTTTATTAATACAATAAAAATGCATGTTTATGGTAGACTACGTTGTAAAGCGTAACTCCATTGCATCTAAATAACACCCACAGTACATCTGGCCACGTTTGGCTTTCTGGGGCAGAGCTCAAAATATTCATGGCAAAGTGAGTGACTGATCATTTTTATATACTTTATCATCTATGACAGGATACTTCTTGTAATTCAGAACTCAGAAACCAGTCTTTGGCAGTGCTTCGGCATCTCCTGCTTAATATTCAGCACTGACACAAACAAATGGAACAGTGGCTTAGAGGCAACTTGTGCTTAATGCCTTCTTTTGGTTGCATTCAAAGCACTGCCCTAAGAAAGGGCGAATGTGCAATGCCATTGTATTCCACATCAGGTTAACTCCTTGCAAACTCTGGCTTCTTTATTTAAAAAGAAAAACAAAACAAAACAAATAATAAATGAAAAAAGAAACTGTGTCAGAAAACCTTGCAAAAAAAATTTCTCAGCCGCTGGTTTTACCAAGTGAAATCGAAATGAGTAAATCTTCCCATACTTCATTCAGCTAACATAGGAGTTCTTTTTGAAGACAGCTAGTTCCAAAATGAATTAATTTGTTTTATTTAATTTTTTTTTTCATATGCTCAAAGACTGAGAAGACTTTGATGACTGAAAATAAACAGATATTTACACACATGCTGAAAATACTGGAAAGAGCACATGGAAGATCAAGTGCCATGGTGTGATGAAGGGCTTCAGTGTTTCTCTTGAGGGCTCTCAAGAACCAGTTTGCACAAAGCATCCTCTCCTGGTAGAAATCCATAAACTGGGTTTAGATCAGGTAAAAATGTTAATTTGCAGTGTATTTATGCCCTTACAATCTGACTGCAATACTCTTTGGCAGGCTCAGCTTTCTCTAAATGCTGAAAAAAATGGGGGAAATGTAAATGCGATCATATGTGCATATGCCTTTGTCAGATGAGTTTCAGAGATTTTGATCTTTTGCTCACTGGTACTACCTCACATGAATATAAATCTTGTAGGAAAAAAAAGCAATAAGGGATTATCTTTCACAAGAACTATAAGTACTCATATGTTAAAAAATATTGGGCATTTTTACTAGGGAACTTAGCTCACTGAAAGAAGAACACTATTTTGCCTTTATTTAGAACTCATTTTTCAGTGAAATTTAGATTCTTAGCATCTTCCTAGAGCATTTCTTCCATAAAAATAGAACCAGCATATTGCCTAATTTACCCTGAAGATGAAAATATTGTGCAGTCTCTATACTAGTAACAAAAATGATTAGGCTATGATGAGCATTTCAACTACCAAATTTCTACTACTAAAAAAGACTCTTTGATTCTGACTCTTACGGCTCTTTCAGTAATTTTAAGTAATTGTCAAAGCATTTACTTTTTTTCTAATGGAAACCTATTTCTGTGTTTTCCAAACCCCAGCTACTTCTACTTTCAAGGGTTATTTGCATTTGCTCTAACGGTTTCCACCTGCACATGGTCTGTTGCATTCAAACTGCAGAAGAAAATGAGAAAGCAGAAGATCAGGACCTACTGAATTCTGCAAGAGTAGGAAAACCTGACAAGTGTTTTTTTTTCTGTGAGTCTTTTGACAGAAGCTTTCAGTAACAGAGAACAAAAAGAGCCACACAAACCATTGCTGTTACCTGCAGTGGCAAAAAGCAAAACAACCCAGAGAAATGGCACTGGGTGACAGTGCCCTCCTTTACTGACTGAGCTCAGAAAATATAAAATCCTGACTGTCTTGAGGATTTGTGTTTCATTTTTTCAAAATTATCATTCTGATTCTCCCTCACTTTTTTCACCACAAACATATCGCATGCAAGGTATTTGGATGGCAACTGATCCACACAAGACTCAGACATTATTAAATGAAAACAAACCAAGGCATATCCAGTCAGATGAATCAAATGATGAGGATGGTTAAGACATGTAAAGAAAAAAAAAATCCCCTATTGGTTTCACATGTGGAAATGTTGATGCAGCTGTTCTGGGAGCTGTTCTGTAATAGGATGGCACTTTACTGGTGACAAACTACACCTTTCACCCAAGTCAGCTGACGAAAATAAGGTGGTGTGGATCCAGCCCTCTGGGATTTGATAGCTGTACCTACGTGTTCATGTCTAGTGGCCTTGACAGAGCTCTGTGAACAGATCACAGAGCAGCAAGGTTATGATCACATGTACTTTCCAGAAAGAACTCTTTCAGCAGTCCTGCTTTTCAACATGTGCCTGGAAGTGCATTTCCTGAGACCCGACTGAATACCCGAGTGTTACAATCCCAAAGGGCCCATTCAGGAAATACATGAAGATTAAGGTAATCAAAGTCCAAAATAGGGAATAAAGTATACGAGAGCCACTTCAACCTCCCTTGGACCTGGGAAAATTGATTTCTACAACTCCTTATAAAAGGTTGTGGTGAGTTTGGGGTCAGTCTCTCCTCCTTAGCAGCAAGTCACAGAAGAAAGAATCTCAAGTTGCAGTAGGAGACGGTTAGGTTGGCTATTAGAAGAAACTTCTTGACTGAAAGTGTTCTCAGAGTCTAGAACAGGCTCTCCATGGAGGTGGTTGAATCCCCATCCTTGAAGGTATTTAAAAGAGGCAAATATGTGGTGCTGAGGGACATGGTTTAGCACCAGAGATGGTAGAGTTAGAAAACTATTTGACTCGATCTTAAAGGTCATTGGTTGGTCTTTTCCAACCAAAATCATGGTATCACAGTATCACCAAGGTTGGAAGAGACCTCAAAGATCATCAAGTCCAACCCGTTACCACAAACCTCAAGACTAGACCATGACACCAAGTGTCACGTCCAAACCCGCCTTGAACATCTCCAGGGATGGTGACTCCACACCATTCCATAGCAGCTCATTCCATAGCAGCTCATTCCAGTGGTGAATGATTCTCTCAGTGAAGAACTTTCTCCTCACCTCGAGCCTAAACTTCCCCTGGCACAGCTTGAGACTGACTCTATGATTTATTATTATTATGCAACTTCTGGGTTATTTCTGAGGCTGTGTGAAGGAAATTCACTTTGGAGACTTCTGAAGTTAGGAGACTTAGTTTCAGCAAGTTTTGAATGAGACTTGCCTGTGCTGCTGCT
Organism: Ramphastos sulfuratus; assembly: GCA_013399055.1. Taxonomy (NCBI): domain Eukaryota; kingdom Metazoa; phylum Chordata; class Aves; order Piciformes; family Ramphastidae; genus Ramphastos; species Ramphastos sulfuratus. Next base: position 9,414 of record WBNM01043852.1, on the reverse strand, counting down.
ACATTCATCAACTACTGCTATTCCCATATGTGTCTCTGGATTGGCAGACAAAACAAAAATGCCCTGTAGTGTTTGCCATGAATAGGAATGCTGCTGAAGAATAAATGCAGAATTTCTTAACTGTACAAAACTGCTATTGAAAATGCAGACATAATTTGTCAGCTAGTATCATGGAGGCTTTTGTGCACTAAAAAGAAATATGTAAACGTAAAGAAGATTAAAAAAAAAATCTTAGAAAAGGCATTTTCTTCAGAAATGTCTCACATCCTACCACTCTGCTTCTCCATTCGCTCTAAAATCCAGTCACTTTGTGTGTCTCTTAACATAGAAGACAAGCAAATGTGGAAATGTGCACTGAAGGGCAAAAGGTCTGCTTGCAAGGAGATACTATGCACCAACATTGTTTTAAAGTTGTTGGTTTTGGAGAGAAAATAATGTTTTCTACGTGCCATATTCATCAGAGTATCAAAAGAAGTATCTGATGATGCCATCTGCATTCGGCTTTCTTCCCTATGTAAATGTAATCAAGCTGCATTGTATATGAGTAGGTTATTGTTAATTACCATTTGCTGAACATTTTGCTAATACATCATCTCAAGTGAACTTTAAGGATTATGAAGTTATTTGACATTTGTTAGCTCACTGAACTCAACTAAGGAATAAACTTCGTGTGTAGTAAATACACTCAAAGTAATAATTAGGAGTAGAATATCTAAAGGATCTTGTGTTTTCGTAAGGTAGCCTACCATGGTATAAATGTTTAGCAAACAGATACTCAAACCAAATGCTGCTGCTGAATGAGGTTTCCATATTTGCAAACAGTAAAAATCCATCTAAGAGGTCTGCATTTGAGCAGTCTGCTCTTTTACTCTGCTAATGAACATTTTCAAGAGGAACTTCTGCATTCAAACACAAGGGTTCCACTACCATAGATGAACGCTTTTCCCCTTTGAAACACATCCTAGCATCCATTGTTATAATCTTAGAAGAGCTTACTGCAATGAGGTGCACGAAGGTTACCAGATACTGATGCAGGAATCAATGGGCTTTCTCATCTTTGCCATCAAGCTCCTCTGCAGCTTGTATAAATCGGGTCACATCTGTGACAGTTTCTCCCACAAACTTTAAAGAAAAGTGCATTCTTTAAAAGCTCAGTGGGTGTACGAGGTGGAGCAGGATGGGCTAGGGATAAACTCAGCTCCTATTTACATCTCCATCTTCACCTGCCAGGCCTGCCTGTCTCAATGGGACAGGCAGGTGCATGCATTGCCATAGTTCTAGAAAGCCATTGAGAGCAGAAGCAGACACAGGGCAAAGCAAGGTACAGATTATGTCCTGTACCTGCGATTCTTCTTGGGCGAGGAAGTTATTTTTGGCACCATGAACATTTTAAGTGGATGGCATCTAAGGGAAGTGCTGTAGCACTGAGCTTCCTAGTGCCAGAACAAGTTATCCTATCTTTCTTTTGAGGTGTCAAGATTTCCTTTTCCTAATTTTGTTACTGCTAAGAAGTGTAGACCTGACCCTGAACATTGCAATGAGAAAAGCAATGCGCAGGTAAATCAAAACACCAAGGCACACTAGAGCAGGAGGAACATTTTTCTTCCCCTTAGTATTTACAGCATAGGAAACTGAGGGACTCTGGTTACTAAATCCGTGCCACAGTAAGTCATGTATCAAATACACAATAACAATGATGATAACCATAATAAAAATGCATGTCTCAGCTCAGATGCCCACTCAGTAAAGCCTCAAAGTATAGGTAATTTGAGGCATCCGTAGGATCCCACTGAAGTAATATCCCTGATTAACTATCGTGTTGAGCTGGGGTCACAAGCAGCTCATAAATTTAGGACAGAAAAATTTTTGCTGAAAATTCAAGTGAGCATTACACATTATCTATGGAAAGGGAATTTTAAATTCAGGTTTATAAATCCGTGCTTAGGAAAGCTGATGGGAAATGAATAAATCTTTAAATAAGAGAACAGAAAGCTATGATGTAAATTCTCCTGTTTCAAATATCAAGTAATTATGAAAAACTGCCTATGAATACCTACCAGTGGAGAAGTGTTTCTAATAGTGTTCAGCAAATGCTTCTTCTTCAATAATTTAGACTTCATAGTACTCTCCTCACATTCCTTCCAGAGACCAGAGAGATGATGAAGAGATAAAATATGTTAATAAGTTATTATAATGCAATTAGGTTTTTAGACATATCAGTTAATGATCTAACCAATTTGTTTAGCTGTTAAAAACAAAACTGTTGCTGAGTCTTCCATTTTCCCCTTTTTTTCATTAAGACTGAATTCTAACCCCCCCTAGGTGCCCATCTCAGCTACTCTAATTTCATGATCACAAGAACTTTAATAGATTTGTCTTAGTGACTTGCTGCTAGGATTTTGTGTTGGTCTGTTTAATTGATTTTTTTTTCCCCCCCCTAGAAGGCCTGGTTTCCAAAGAATCATTGTATTCTTTGACTGTCTCAGGAACCACTGTTATGCATCAGTAACCATCAAGCTTTCATTGTTCTTTCTGTTTGCTTTGGTTGTGGGTTGTTTTTGTTTGGTTGCTTGGGTTTTGGTTGTGATTTTTTTGGTATGTTTTTGTGGTTTGTTTTCTTTTCATTTCTTTTTGCTGGGATCAGAGGTGTAAAGTTGTTGGGTTTTTAAAAAACCTCTCCTCTTCTTAAGAAAATCATTTCTACTAAGCAATGGCTGTCCTGAGCCTCTCTCCTTGGTTTCCCTAGCTGAAAGGTTAGATGAAGTTGTGCTGCATTATATTACAGACAGGAATCTCAGAATCCCTTTTGCCTTCGAGTCCTGAAGCTTCAGTAGTGTTGTTTGGCTCACTGTGACAAGTGAAAGGTGATGCCAGCCATAATCCCTCACAGCCTTTCACAGGATCTAAGGCAGCCTGCCTATGGAAGGAAGGACTGTACCCCTAAGAGCAGCTTAGGGAAAATTTATATCTTCTCTTCCCTAAAACAAGGAATGTATGTGAACTAGAAATGTTCAGAATCCTGCAACTAAACAGGTTTTCATTGGGAAATGATGGGCTGTTGAAGTCAAATCAGTATTCAGGAATGAATAAGGAGGATATATGTACATGGAATGCACTGTTTCTTAGGAAATCAGAGATGGTTGATGTCCCACCCCTGAAACCATTCAAGGTCAGGTTGAATGAAGCCCTGAACAACCTGATCTAGTTAAAGATGGTCCTGCTCACTGCAGAGGAGTCCCTTCCACCCCAGACCATTCTATTATTCTATGATTCTCAATCTTTGTTAGAAGATGTCTTAAAGACCAGGAAGGCATTTTTGGTGAAAGGTATTTGCTAGATCCTAGCTATTAGGTAAGAGATAAGGCATTCAGCTCAGATCTGCAGAGGTGCTGAACCTTCTGCAAACTGGTAGCTGTCCTACTCATCTCTTTACAGAGTCATATGTTTCAGCTCCATTTTTGAGTCTGTGAAGTTAGAACTGTTTATAGAAAGATTAATGGCACTATATAGAATCACAGAATGGTAAGGTTGGAAGGGACCTCAAGGATCATCTAGTTCCAACCTCCTGCCGTGGACAGAGACCTTGACTCTGTAGACAGGTGACTAAGGTCTGAGAAGAGGTCTACTCTTCAGTGTTTCTTCTGAGTAAAAGCACAGCAAAGATTTAGTATTCCAGATGAGTGCTGCAACAACTTACTGGTTATTCCTGCCTAAAAGTTTCTCATTTTTCATTATTTCTTTGTTTTGCCCTAAAATAACTCAAACAATTCTGAAGCTATCAATAATTTACAGAAAACAATGTTTGATTTCTACAAAGCCCTGATGGAAATCGTCTCATGCCTCAGATTATCCAAGTTGGAGATTGTTTAATGAAGGGCAAAATGCACTTTGAGTGGGGGTCCTCAAGAGGCTACAGGGTTTTAATTTCTATTTTTTATTTTGACTAGCAGAGCTGACTACTAAGTTCCATTGTTTCTTCTCTGAAATCATACTAGATTCACAGTGTGCAAAGCCACCTCCCAAGTGCCCCCACTTTCCACTTCAGTCTTCACTTTCTGCCTCTCAGCTGTCCCTTACTCTGCCTCAACAGGGCTTTTCTCTTGTCATGGGAAAACTATTGCAGTCATCCATTTACACACTGGAGCTTGCATCAACCCCTCCAGTTTAAAAAGTTACTCTGCTGGCCATCTGAGATGGATCAAATATGCAGACCAGAAGCACTTCAAGGATTGAAGTTTTTTATGGATTTTTTTTTTTTTATACATTACCCTTGAGGCATTTTGTGAAGAAAATGATCTTCTCTCACTTTTCCAATCACCTGCCTTTGACTATTTGCAGGATGTTCAGTAACCTTTCTGCAGCACACAAAGATGGATTTTTTCTAGTCAGGTAATGATGTGCTTCTTTCTGGTATGGTGGCACTGGGATAAAAGACACCAAGTTCAACTTAAAAGTTGAGAGTAAAAACACAGCTTAATTTGTCTCAGTTCTGTTTTCAGCCATTCTTTTCTCTGTAAAAGCCAACATCTATAAGGCTTTAAAGTACAAGTTTCCAGTTGTCAGCCACTTCCTTGCATTAAGTAAAATCAGAATTTCATTTCATAGCCATGAAAGGACAACTAAGCATTGAGGAGAAACTTTAAGGCAGCATTACAACATGCTTTAATTATTCAAGTAAGGCATGACTCCAGCTATGGAGTACTTGCTTTGCATGCCTTCTGCAGCCATCCTCTTTCTACAACACCTTTTGCTCTAGCTTTTACTATGAATGAAGAGAACATTTCTGACCATAAAAAAAGCTAACTTTGCAGCAGGCTTCCTTGAACATCTACCACTGAAGATGTTACAGAAAGGACTTTACAATTATGTCAGGAATAGTCCAGATGCAGGTGAATCAAATTCCTGGCTTCCTGAGGACTCTACTGGTCAGTCCTAATTTTTAAACTATTTTTTTTTTTTACCAGGATCTGAATCCATTCATCCATTATGTACTTCTCATACATCTCTTACCCCCTGTTTATCCCAAGAGCTGAAATATTGGACTCAGATCTCCCTTTTGTGCACTTTGTTCCATCCCTCTGCTTTTACTAAATGCATTAAACTGTTTCCCCTACATCAACACTGCTTCATTGTTCTTTATTGCATTTTTTAAATGTGTCTTTTCTCTATACAATTAACCATTATCATCACTTAAACATTAGCAGATTAGTCTTGTGAATTCTTTTTATTCTTTTTTTTTTCCTGACTACTAGGCTCAAATCCCTCACTTTTAAAAGCATAATCTGTCCATCTAATTAGACATCACCTTTTATTTCCTCCTCTAACTGCACTTTCCTTGAGCATTCCACAACACAGCTGAGCACATACTTAGTTTTCAATAGACACTTAAATATCCTTGAGTTCAGACAATAAAAGCAAACAATCAACCTTAATTATGTGGAAAAGATCTTGAACAATAGATTGAGCGTGTCCATAAGCATTATGAAAAATATGAACCATAGAATTTAACTTTTATTTTTCCATAAAGATTTGGATAAAAAAATTGAGGCACTAGGCTTGAAATTCAATGCTACAATATTTGATAGGGTGCTATTGACACATCTAACCATAGTTAGGCTTCAAGGAGACCTTATTGTGGCCTTCCAGTATCTGAAGGGGAACTACAAGAAAGCTGGTGAAGGACTTTTTAGGATGTCAGGTACTGATAGGACTGGGGGGAATGGAGCAAAACTAGAAGTGGGTAGATTCAGACTGGATTTTAGGAAGAAATTGTTCACCATGAAGGTGTTGAGATACTGGAACAGGTTGCCCAAGTAGAAGCTGGATGTGGCTCTGAGCAACCTGACCTAGTGTGAGGCGTCCCTGCCCATGGCAGGGGAGTGGAATTAGCTGATCCTTGAGGTCCCTTCCAGCCCTGACAATTCTATGATTCTAGTTATCTAATACTGCTGTTCAGAGGCATCCACCTTGGACATACAGACATGATATGAAAACTCGTGGAGACCTGCTCTTTTGTATGAACGGATGGATGTCTCCACACATCTAAAGTGGCAGTAGACACACTTTTTTTAGGGAGTTCCATGCACAGCAGCTTCAGTTGCACCTGATTTCAAAGTGTATTTTGATACTTCTATCAATTTGCTGACAAGAAAAGCCAAGTAAAGTCTTCCCTCTAGTTTTTGAACTGCAAAAGTCAGAAAGGTCTCAATTGTAGTATTGATCTGGGCCAGTACCTAGGCTGGATGCCCTGAATCCCATACTATTTATGAAATCTAAATGCATCCTTTGTTTATCTTACAATAGAAATAACCACACTGGAGGGATACAAGGATGCCTATAACCTTGTCTGAATCCATCAGCAGACACCATCATGGAACTACACAGCTAATACCAACCCCCAAGCACATCTCTTCCACACAATAATACTGTTTGCACCATTTTCCCCAGTAGTACTTTCTTCCCTGTCTCTCTTACAGAGGAGTGTGTTCCAGATGGTCCATACTCGGCTGTGCCGAAAGAGATAGATGACAAAAGAGATATGGATCACCAGAAGATTCCACAATATATGCCTGTAAAAACATCTCAACAATGAAAATGTTTCAATGAATCCTGAGACTTTTTCAATTAAAATGAAAATAAAGTTCTCTTTACTTTTCTAGACTGAAAGCTTTTCTTTACTGCATGGCCTTGAGTGACCTGTACTAGTGGGAGGTATCCCTGCCTATGACAGGGGGTTGGAACTAGATGATCTTTGAGGTTCCTTCCAACCTTACCATTCTATGATTCTATGATATAAATAAATTGCTTGACAACCACTATAGGTAAAGAAGCTCTATGGACATCTCAGTTACAAAGTAAGAGACCTTTTATTCTGATTTTGTTTAATCAATTTTTATCTTGATCCACACAGTAGGTTATAAAGACTCCTGGAACAGATCGTGGATATAAAATCTACACCAAATAGTGAATTCAGAATTAGTTTGGAATAACTATTTCAGTACTTTTCTAAGAGCAGCCAAATCCTTGCATTTTTGCATTTTAAAAATACTTGATAAAAATATTCACTTTCCTGGGGAAAATTTTTCTGAAATCACAACAATGTGAAAATTTTACTTGACACATAAGAAAAAAAAACCTGCTTTGTAGTTAAAACAACAGCATAAAAGAATACCTGGGTTTGGTTTTGGATAATACAAACTTTTTTTTTACTATTTTAGTGTTAAATAATCTTCCATTGCTTTTACTTTAGAGTCAGTTTAGAAGAACTGGAAAACAGGCAGTGTGCCTTTCAGACAGCATTACAGAAGCCATAAACTGAGTGAAGGTATGAATATCTAAATTGTATCCACTTAGAGAAATGAATGCTAAAGAATGTGGTCATATACACACAAAAATTTCAGCATATTCTTCTTGCAAATTTCAAATTTTATTGGACAATGTGCTTCTGAGCACACATATTCTTCAATCCCTGCTCTCAGTTACATCTTTTCTGCATGAAAAATTTCATTTCACTGATGGCAGAAAGGTAATTGTGTCTCTTACAGCCTAAGGGGTCTGCTCTCTTCTCCCTGTGCTGATACAGCTCTCATCCACATGAATGAAAATTATGCACACATGAGGCGAGAAGAATTGGACTCTTTTCTGACATGCCATAGCAAAGCAGCTACCAGGATGTGGTTTGTGTGTATTCATCCTCTTGTGCCCTCCTTCTGTCCTAAACTGCTAATTCTGAAATGGCAATTAGTTAATTCAGACTGCAAACTATTGCTTCACCTTCTAGGAGGAGATACAACATTAAGTTATGTAGATGACTATTACACAGAACTGCAAGTAATGCTGGCTCAGCTTCTCAGTTCTTCAGAACATAGAACTCCCAACAGGAATTTCCCAAGGGAAAAAGCAGACCATTGCACCCAATACTTTTTTTCTCCTACTCCTTTTACATAAGATTTTCACCATCTGAGCTCCCTCCTTACATAAGAACCAAACACCTCTCTACATTTGCCTTTGAATGAAAAAAATATATATGCTTAAACATTTCAAAATGCCATCTTAAAAAATGATCAGAAGAACAAAGCAATCCAGGTATGCTGTAGAACACACATAATGAATTCATTTCATACTATGCAATACAGAAGGGTATTTAAATATAACTGAGCTGAGCAAGTGACTTAATGAAAACGAAAGCTAGCCCTGAATGCTTTAAAATGCTCTTTAAATACTCTTTTTTTTCCTTCTTCCTTTTTTTTTTTCTTTTGTATTTCAGAGATTTCACAGATTCCAATCATTTGTTTTGGAAGTTAAGGCTCTATCACCATTTTTTTTTTTTTTTTGTAAGTACAGAATTACTTGTCTACTATTTTAGAAGGGATTCTTTGCAGTGTAGTGAACCCTCAATTTCTTTATAGCTTTTATATTTCACACATTAGATGAATTTTTAATGATAACTACATTAAGAACTAGCCAGAAAAGTAATGCAGATTTTCACTTCTGAAGATAAATGAATCCCTCAGTATGTGATCAATGAGGAGAGAGCAGAAAGACACACATAATACACCTCAGCCATCCACCTTTCTTTATAAACACATCTTTTCTTTCTGACTTAGCACTTCTAAACTCACTTCAAAAAGTCAACCAAGGAAGGCACTAAGGCATGCCTGTGAGAGAAGGCTTTACAGTCTCATAGTCACACAGCAGCCAGCTGAGGTCACTGGCTTCCAACAATCCCTACAACGGACTTTGAATGACTTTTGATCAGGCTCTAGCATCACTAATTACATCAAATGAGATTGTGCAGCAGTTTTACTGGATCAGCACTTTCCCTGATGAGGTGATGTACCTCTTAGGTGGACTTAACACTAATTTGCACTGGGATACTGTGCAAATTTCTGTTTGCAGAGTTCCAGTAAATGTGGTGGGAGGGTGTATAATAGACATTTTGGACTTTAGCTCTAAGCATTAAATATGTTGGCTGCCGTTTGATTTATTTTTAAAAGGTGGCTATGGTTGCAGGAAAACAAACAAACTGTGCTGGTTTGAGACTAATTGGAATATTTTAATGAGAGAAATTAGGTCATTGGTTGTGAAAATAATGATGATGTCTATGTCATTCACTGGTTTGCTGAGAGGGATAAAAAGTTAAAATGTAAGCAATGTTCTCTCACTTTGTCTTGTCTTGGGACATTGCCCTATTCCTTTCTCTGTCTGGTCTGTGTAGTTAGATTTAATTACTTCCTATTAACCCTGATCTGCTTCAATATCTCACCTCTAATCTCAGCAGATAACAGGTAAGCTTTGCTGGCTGCTGCTGGCTGCTGCTTTGTTTATCTTTGCCCATCTGAGACTGGGGGGGGAGGAACGGAGAGAGGGTAGCTTGGACCCCTTCTTTGTTCAGGAGGAAATTTGGATTTCTGT
>WBNM01043851.1:16105-26358 GCA_013399055.1 Ramphastos sulfuratus | reverse complement strand
GTGGTGCATTGCCACAGCTGTTTTCGCGTGGCTACCCAAACCTTCGGTTTGCGTCGGGCTGAGTTCGGCACACAACCCCTCTGAAACAGCAACGGCCAGCGCCACTTCTATTTGCAGCAGAGGTCCGGCAATTAACAGCGTTATCCTGGAGTACAGAGGGGTAACAGAGCCTAAAATGTCCCCCTCTGCTTTACATATCTGATTTGGGATATGTCGTCAGGGGTAGTGGATATTTAATTCCAGGTTAACTACCTCAGCAGACTTCTTAATGTGCTGTGTACATTCGGTGTAAAATTAGTGTTTTGCAAGTATTAGAATTATTTGCACAACCTTAAATACTTTGAATGGTTGGTTATTCTAAATGCTGTGGACGTTATTCTGTCAGGAAACTTGAACTAGTCAGAAGAAAAGTTAACCAAAAAAAAATTTGCAAAGGTATTATATAGGTCGTATCTCTTTCCTTTATGACCCCCTCCCCTCTTCTTCCCCCCAAGACATTTGAAAACTGCAAGGAGCAATTGCAAGGGGCAATTGCAAGGAGCAATGAAAAAGTAATGGCTCCAGTTACAGACTTTCAGAGGATAGCCAAAATTATAAATTGCTCTGGGCATCTACTGGGATTTGGAGCACCCAATGATATGTGTATTCAGGCATTAATTGATGAATTTATGGTAAATCATCATTCATCAAAAGAGGTTGTTGTGTTCTTGTTTTTTTTTTTTAACAGAACACAGATTGTTCTCTTCCTGCTTTCTTTTTAAATTGTCATATCGATATTTAACCTGCTGTACTCTAAATGCTGTAATTTAATAACTCAATGAGATTAAAAACTTTGATGTAATTTATACACAGCTCATGCAGCTTCATACATTGAAACCAACACTTAAAAGTAAGAATAAGCCCTCACTTTTACTCCTTTCCTATCATACATTCTCATTTTAAAAAAAAGAAAAAACAGGAAAAAAAAAAAGAAAAAAAAAGTGAGCACAGTCACAAACTAATTGCAGGTCAGCAGAATTCAGTGTTACTTGATGACGTTTTGGAATTCATTCAAGCAATACTTTAAAAGTGTGTGAAATTCCCAGGCACACCTTTTCTGAGCCTCCGAGCACCTAAAGACACTAAGCACCTCACCCAGGGCCATTTGCTCATCTCAGATGTAAGCATATAAACACAAAGTTAACTAAATTAATTTAATTAACACATTGAATTCTTGAAGACTTAAAATTAGCAGCTGGCTTTTTTCTTTTTTTTTTTCTTTTTTTTTTTTTTTTTTTTTTCTTTTTTTTCCTTCCCCTGTGTCTTCTGAGGCTACAAACTAGGTGTAACCCAGGTTGGTGTGGGAGGAAAATATGGCTTTTATCAGATGGATACAGCAGAAATGGTTTAACCAAAGCTGTCACAGCAAGTTTCACCATTTTGTCCTCCTGCCACCATTGGACCACCCTGCCTTCCCAGAGAATGGTGCTTTCCTGATCCTTGAATGTACTTGTGCTCTTTCTTTACATATGTGACTACTGATTTACTGTCGTGTGTGTGCAGCTCATAAGCTGTGAAGAGGGAGAGTGTGTGGTGGGACTGCTCTGCAGGTGCTCAGGTACCTAGTGAACAACCTGGGCTGTCTAGAGGTATAAGCTACAGCCCAGCTTCAGACCTCCTGCTCCAAGTGTAGTATAGGGAGCAGTTCCTCTTTACAAGGATTAATGTTTTAGACAGCCCTTTGAGCGAGAGCCATTAAGCCCCACTAGGATATACCTTTATCTCCTTTGGTGCATGTCTTGCCATCATCCTCCCGGATATAGCCTTCATGACACTCACACCTGTAGCTGCCCATAGTGTTGACACAGATCTGAGGGCACAGTGTCCCATTGCTCGTAGCACACTCATCAATATCTGGAGAGGAACAAGAGTTCACAATGTACTAAAGCTGGAGGTTTCAGACCTCAAGTGCAATAAAATACTTCCTTTAAAGGTATGTTTTGTGGCAATGAGTAACAGCAGCACCGCTGGTGCTTTGGGATGGAGCACTACTGTTAACACACCCATCAGTCAGAATTGCTTGCCCATTTGAAACCAACAGTGAAAAGTAAAAACAAGCCTTCATTTTTACTCCTTTTCCATCACATTATTCTCACATGCAAAGCTCTTTCTTGCAACTTTTTCTCTCTGGCACAGCAAACCATGCAGAGCAGGACGAGACTGGCCACACAAGGACCACATGTATGTTATCAGTCCTGAATTAGATACTGGCCATCTGAATCAAACCTCAAGGATTTATTTTCAGAATCAGGTCTGGTTATAGTGCTTTAAGAGTTGCTGTTAGAATCCTGTCCTTGTCTTAGGCCAAAACCTCATATACGGCTCAAAGCCTCCATAAGGAATTAATAAAGGGAAAATTACATTGGCCCCACACATCAAAGTGCTTGTGTGCACGTGTCTCATTTTCGGTGCTACCTCCTAATAATTTCAGGGTGATTTAGACCTCTTACTTCAGGGAATAAGTCCTTAATATAGTTATATTAATATATATTACTTATTTCTTCTGTAATATTAACAAAAATAAGAAAGGATCCACCTCTAAACTGACTTTTAAAAGACTCAAGGGAAGAAGAAACATCATTAACCAGAGATGTTCAACAAGCACTTCTACCCACCAAGGCAATATGGCTTCTCTCTGTTCCTGTGCCTCTCCCTATCGTAGCGGTACCCAGGGTAGCAAGTGCATAAGACACGTCCAAAGTTATCTGTGCACTGCTGTTCACAGGGAGCTTCAGCACAGACATCATAGTCTAGAGAGAGAGAAAAGCATAGTTAGGAAAAATACCAGTGCAGTAGCTGGAAGATACTTTGGCAGCAAATATTTCTGCTAGTTAATAATGCCAAGTTACATTCTTTTTAAGGACTGGGGGAACCTAGAAATAAAACATTAGACACAAACAAAGAATTATAGTAGTATAGCTAGTCAGAGATTTGCAACCTATTTCTTAAAACTGGGCTTTAAACAAGGGTTGCTTTCCCAGTTTGCTGAGTATAAGAATTCATCTCACCAAGATATTAAATTACCTAAAATACCTTTGCTGTTCTCTGTCACGAATTTTAAAGTGCTGATAGCAACATTTCCTATGCAGAATATTGTGAAACACTGTGAGGGTAACTGCCCCGTCCAGGCAGAAACTCTGTAATAAGCAAAAGTTTATTAAAATTGCACAATAATTTTTCAAAGCCAGCTATGACTCTTCTAGCAAAGAACACATTGCTACAAAACCATTATCACTATTGATAATAATGATGTGCATATTATGGTATGGGAAATTGCTAGCCGGGCTTGTAAATTAAATAACAAACGAATGAAGTCTCCATTGGAAACATGAGTGAGGGTGAATCTGTTTCTGATTTCACTGCTATGTAGCAGCAGAGCTGAAATTCAGGGAATGGACACCAGAGCAAAACAGGGGCTCACACACGTCCTTGATCTCCCAGGGGCTGGATTTGGTCCCTGGCATGAGGTTGGTTGCAGGGCTGGGAGCAAATGGGCAGCTCCAAGCTGTGGGTGCAAGAGCTTAGCAGTGCCATGAGAAAGACAAAACAAGCATCTGGTCTCAAAACCATCTCAGGTAAACTCTCCTGAGGCTCAGGTTTTATGCCAAAGCAAGTGGCAGTTTCTGTCATTGTTTCAGAGGAACATCATCCTACAGACAGCATCCATGTGGTAGTCACTGTGACTCTCCAGTGACTGGGTACTACTACCACTCCAAACCGGGTGCAGGGGCTGACACATAGGAGGGTTGTGCTGCCATCCAGGGAGACTTAGACAGGCTGGCGAACTGGGCAGGGAGAAACTGAATGAAATTCAACAAGGGCAAGTATTGCACTTGGGAAAGAACCACCCCAGGTATCAGTATAGGTTGGGGACTAGACCTGCTGGAGAGCACTGATGGGGAAAAGGATCTGGGGATCCTAGTGGATGGGAGTTGACCATGAGCCAGCAGTGTGCTTTTGTGGCCAATGCCATTCTGAGGTGTATTAGAAGGTATGTGGCTAGTAGGTCGAGAAAAGTTCTCCTCTCTCTCTACTCTGCCCTGGTGAGGCTGCATCTGGAGTACTGTGTCCAGTTCTGGGCCACCCAGTTCAAGAAGTACATAGAACTGCTTGAGAGAGTCCAGCACAGAGCCACAAAGATATTGAAGGGAGTGGAACACCTCTCTTATGAGGAGAGACTGAGGGAGCTGGGGCTGTGCTGCTTGGAGAAGAGGAGACTGAGAGGAGACTCATTCATGTTCATAAATATGTAACAGGTGAGTGCCAGGAGGATGGAGCCAGGCTCTGCTCAGTGATGCCCAATGACAGGACAAGGGGCAATGGGTGGATGTTGAGGCATAGGAAGTTTAACGTAAACATGAGGAGGATTTTTTTCACTGCATGTGTGACAGAACACTGGCACAGGCTGCCCAGGGGGGTTGTGGAGTCTCCCTCTCTGAAGAAATTCAAAACCCACCTTGATGTGTTCCTGTGTGATCTGGTATAGGTGATCCTGCTCTGGCAGGGAGATTGGACTGGATGAACTTTCAAGGTCCCTGTCAGCCCCTAACCTTCTGTGATTCTTGACTACATCAGAAGTATAAACAGCATCTAACCAAACCTAACTGTTTCAACTGAGTTCCCAGCAATGGACTGTTTTTTCCATATATATGGTACAAAACAATTAAAACTCAGACTCATTATTGACTCACAGTAATGAGTAGCAGACATCTCTGTGAATGATAGTTTTTCCAAACAATTGGAATTAACTAATAGAAGGCAAAGCAAGTGAAACCACATTTGCTGTTATAGAGCATACATGTAGTAGTGGGAGTAAAAGCAGTGTATTGTAAAGTATAGAAAAACATGAAATGAGATTTAACAAGCTGCTGTATGTCACTGCACAGCCCCTTAGGCCAAAAATACTGTTGTAATGGTGCCAAGCATTTCCTCCCTTGTGCTTGTCACCTTTTGAATAGCAGACATTCTTTCTGTCCTCCTTACTTCACAACTAGGTTGATTTTAACCCTTGAAGTCTGCCTACAATGCTGTTGTGGTGAATGGTGGTGTCAGGACCCCAGCCCTTGCCAGGACCAGGGTAAATAATGCAGAGCCTCACACAAGCACAGAAGGAAAAAGTGGTCCTTGCCTTCAACCATGGTCAGCCTGAGGACTATTTTGGGTTTTTTTAGGCAGTGCTATAAACTGCCATTACATTTGGCACTACAAGTCGAAAATATAAAGCATCAGTGGTGTTTTTCCTGGGCACAGCTGCAGTTTTCATTTTCCACTGAAATAAAATCAGAGGGAGAACAGGCTAATATGCCCAGCACTTAGGCAAACATGCCTGCTCCTTAGTCAGAGTGCTCATGCAAGTGCTGGATTTGTCCTGTGTGCTATGTTGAGCCTACTCATGGTGGAGACAAAAAGACCTCTGTCTTCCCTGTGCTTCCATGAATACATGTGCCCTAACAAAATCTTAAAAAACAGAGATAGAAGGGACCACCTTCCACCACAAGCAGGATTAGCTAAGTGTAAACCTTTCCCAATGGACATTTGTCTAACCTGTACCTAAAAATCCCTCAGGGATGGAGATGCCCCACAATGCATCACTATTCCCAACATTTTTTATCCTTGCAGATAAAAAGCCTTTTACTCATATCTTATCCAAATTCCCCTTGCAGCCATTTAAGCCCATTATTTTTGTCTTCCTCTTGACCATGAAGAACAATTTACTCTCCCCCTTGCAGCAAGTTTTCACATACCTAAAAACTGTTATCGCGTCTCCCCTCAGTCTCCTTTACTCTAGACTAAACAATGCCAGCTCTTGTTAATCATCTCTTTTGCCATATTTTATGCAACCACTCTTTAAATAGAGTTTTCATATTCACCTTAGCAGAGTTTCACTGAGCCCCTTGCTTTATTTGCTTTCATACAAAGCTAGGGAAGACCCCAGGAGGTGGAACTCTCCCTGCTGGTGAATCCCACACCGTCAACCCAAATCACACTGTGGGCAGCTCTCATCACAGAGCTGTGTCCCCCTGGCAGCAGGATTCCCTCATGAGCAGTCCTCACAACTGGGATGAATTTGGACAAAAGCTGCTGCACCACTTCTGTGTGCAGAATAAAGGATGTACATGTCCATCCATGTTCAAGACTCTCATCTGCCAGCCCAGCCTAAGGAATGTAGTTTGAGTATTAATCAAAGCTACTCAGTGAGGCTTAGAATGTTCCAGACTTTAGAAAAATATGAAAAACTGAAGCAGTGTAATAGTGGTCCATGCTGGGCCCAGCCTTGTTCAATCCATCGTGAAGGATGGTTCCATGGTTCCATGGTTCCATGGATGAAGGAACAGAGTGTATCCTCAGCAAGTGTGCTTATGATACAAGACTGGGAGGGGTGGTTGACACCACAAAGGGTGTGCTGCCATTCAGTGAGATCTGGACAGACTGGAGACTTGGGCAGAGGTCAACCTCATGAGGTTCAACAAGTCATGGAATCACAGAATTGTTTTGGTTGGAAATCAAGGAATCACAGAATGTCAGGGGCTGGAAGGGATCTCAGAAGATCATCTAGTCCAACGCCCCTGCCAGAGCAGGATCACCTATACCAGATCACACAGGAACATGTCCAGGTCGCTTTTGAATATCTCCAGAGAGGAACACTCCACAACCCCCCTGGGCAGCCTGTTCCAGTGTTCTGAAAAGACATCTAAGATCATCAACTCCAACCATCATCCTAAGACCACCATGGCCATTAAACCACGTTGAAAACACCATGTCCACACATTTCTTGAACGCCTGCAGGGATGGTGACTCCACCACTTCCCTGGGTAACATACTCAAAAGCCTGACCATGCTTTCAGTAAAGAAAATCACAGTATCACAGTATAGCAAGGTTGGAAGAGACCTCAAAGATCATCAAGTCCAACCCACTACCACAGACCTCAAGACTAGACCATGGCACCAAGTGCCACGTCCAAACGTGCCTTGAACACCTCCAGGGATGGTGACTCCACCACCTCCCTGGGCAGCCCATTCCAGTGGGGAATGACTCTCTCAGTGAAGAACTTTCTCCTCACCTCCAGCCTAAACCTCCCCGGGCACAGCTTGAGACTGTGTCCTCTTGTTCTGGTGCTGGTTGCCTGAGAGAAGAAAGCAACCTCCTCCTGGCCACAACCACCCTTCAGGTAGTTGTAGACAGCAATAAGGTCTCCCCTGAGCCTCCTCTTCACCAGGCTAAACAATCCCAGCTCCCTCAGCCTCTCCTCATAGGGCTTGTGCTCGAGGCCTCTCACCAGCCTCGTTGCCCTTCTCTGGACACGCTCAAGCACCTCAATGTCCTTCTTAAATTGAGGGGCCCAGAACTGGACACAGTACTCAAGGTGTGGCCTAAGCAGTGCAGAGTACAGGGGGAGAATGACCTCCCTGCTCCTGCTGGCCACACTATTCCTGATGCAGGCCAGGATGCCATTGGCCTTCTTGGCCACCTGGGCACACTGCTGGCTCATGTTTAGGCGGGTGTCAATCAGCACCCCCAAATATCCACTCCTAATATCCAGTCTAAACTTCTCCTGGTATAATTTCAGGACATTTCCTCTTCTTCTATCACCTGATACTACAGGAAAAAAAAAACCCAAAGCTTTCAGGATGAGTTTATTTACACCTTTATGAAATATTTCCTTATTCTAGGTAATTTTGGTTTTGTTCACAAAGCAGGTTGTCACACACAGTTCAGCTACGCAGCTACTCCTATTGTCTTTGCTTCAAGCTTTTGACATCAGCAATTATGGATTATATCAAAAAGCTAAACTTAATGCTTTTGCTTGATACTTCAGATCTAAGTAAGATTTTAAGTGTACAGAAATAACCCCATATGCCAGTACAGGTTAGGAGTTAACCTGGTGGAAAGCAGCTCTGCAGAGAAGGATCTTAGAGGGCTGATGGGCAAGTTCAGCAGTGAGCCAGAAATGTGCCTTTATGGCCAAGAAGGGCCACAGTTTTCTGGGGTACATTAAGAAGAATGTGGCCAGCAGGTCAAAGGAGGTTCTCCTCCCTCTCTGCTCTGCCCTGCCCTGTGCCCTATACACCTGGCATATTGTGTCCAATTCTGGACTCCTCAGTTCAAGAGGACAGGGAACTACTGGAGAGAATCCAAGGGTGGGTTGCAACGATGATGAGGGTTTGGGAGCAGCTCTTCTACAAGGAGAGGCTGAGAATCTGGGGCTCTTGAGCCTGGAGAAGACTGATAGGGAATTATGTATATGTTTATAAATATCTAAACTGTGGAGGTCAAGAGGATGGGGCTGTGCTCTTTTCAGTGACAGGACAAGGAACAATGGGTACAAACTGGAACACAGGAGGTTTCATGTAAACTTAAGGATAAACTTCATTACATTGAAGGCAACAGAGCACTGGAACAGGCTGCCCAGAGAAGTTGTGGAGTCTCCTTCACTGGAGGCTTTCAAAACCTGCCTGGATGCGTTCCTGTGCAACCTGATCTAGCAAACCTGCTTCAGGAAGGTGGGGTGGGCTAGAACATCTTCAGAGGTCCCTTCCAAGCCCTGCCATTCTGTGATTATATGAAATGTCAGGAAAGACAATGCAGCACAGAAAGTTGTTCCAAGGACATCTCTGGAATAGCATTAGTGAGGAAAAGGCAGATCTGATGAGTGTCATAGAGCATTTTGCCCTAAATTAACCTGCAGCCAAGAAATTTAATTAAAAAATAAAATAAATAATAAGCAGCAAGAGCGCTCTCTAAAAGAAGCTGTTTCTGACTACAAGCTGTCCCTGCTTTACTCTCTGTAAAACCATGAGATAGGACCTGGTTGGATCTGTGAGTTTCCAAGCAAAGAAGAAAAGGGTGAGGAGCACTTTTTTGACCTGGTTCACTGGTCAGGTGGAGCAAGGAGAGATGTTACAGGAGGAATCAGACATACAAAGTAAACTCCACTCCATGTTTCCTGAGGATCATTGCTCCCTGCTCCTGCAGCTGAAACTCAGAGTAAGAAGGTGAGTCCAAAGTAAATAAAATGTCAAACCAAGAGGCATGGAGTCATACTGGAATGCATTGATTTATGTTTCTTTTCAAGGGCAAATGAGAATAACAGTACAGAAACCAAAGGTGGGTATGGACACGAGCCTTTGGGAAAGAGTCTCTTTAAATAACAGCTACCCAAGAAGGAGAGCAGTGTATCCCTGAGGCAGCTGAGGACAAGGGAGGGTGTATCCCTCTCCCAATCTTTTTTCCTACAGCCATTGCTAAATCAAGTAGAAGACAGGGCTGGAGCTACTTCTCACAGCTTTGTCTTGCTAGTACTGGATTAAAAGTTGCAGATGTGCTCTCATAAACTCACATCTGTAATGTATTTATGTGCTTGTGTCAGGATACGCATTTCATACAGCTCCTCTGTCAAGATTATGCCAAAACAATGTGAGAAGATCCAAGTGATGTCTTGTAACAGAATAAATGAAATGAGTGCCTCACTGAATCGTGTCTCTCATCCCTATACCAACAGTCCAAGATCATCTCAGACATTACAGCTATTGCTCTGGCCTCTGAAGTTCAAGGCAAAATATAGCTTAAGCTGAAAGAGAAGAAATGGAGGGAAGCCACAGCCAGTGGAGAAATGTAATTAGTGGCATAAATTCTTAAGTTACTGAGATGCAGTTAATAGACAGGATTAAGCAAAGTCAATGGATACATAATAAAAGCTGCGGTCATAATCACTTCAAATGTCAAGAAATGAAAATTAGAAGCCCAACATGATCTGTTGCCATGGCTCTAATTTTCTGGTGTGCTCCTCTTACTTTTCCTGCTGCATGGATTATATTTAGGGAATAATCAGCATACAAAATTGTTACAATCCATAGGAAAGCTGAAGCCCAGACTGTATAGTCCTGACTTCTCTTCTGCCCCAAAGGGATTCAGGGCTTCTGCCTCCTGTGCAAAAAACCACCTTGTAGAACACAGGACAACCACCTCTTCCTCACATGGGAACTATCATCTCATGCCACACACCAAGACAAAACTCACTGCAAATTTATGGGATGAGGATCTTACTGATTTCACCAAAGCTCCCTGTAGCTGGGTCTGGCACCATGAGTTGTTTCTTGACAGGGACGCTGCAAAGAACTTCTTCTTTTGAGAAAATGTGGGGGTTTCACTTAGTTTCTTCCTTCCTCTCCCTGCACACACATCCCCACACCCCCTTTTTTCTTTTTTTTTTTTT
>WBNM01043851.1:0-16100 GCA_013399055.1 Ramphastos sulfuratus | reverse complement strand
TTTTTTTTTTTTTAAACTACTGTTTTAGTGTTTCCAGCCAGCAGCAGAGAAGATACAAATTTAAGAACAGTGCAGCAGAATCAGAGCTTGGGCTGCAATCCCTGTTGGCTGGACACTGTAATTCAAAAACTAAGTGACTGCTCACAGTATGCTAATTTGTCACTGTTCTTTTCCAAACGTCACCATCCCAAGCTGAGAAGACTTTCAGGTCAGCTCGAGGCTTTCCATATGTCATCAAATAGAAGAAGGTGTTAGCATAAACCAATTATTTTTTTTGTTGTTTTTTTTCAGCAAACAAGATTTACTGGTTTATTTTCTCTGGCCATTTGTTGTTGCCTGACAGTTTCTCTGCTCCTGTAATGTCATAGCAAATTTAATCCAAATCAGGCAAAGTGGTGGGAGTGACTGAAGAAGTCCCATTGCTGTTGGTCATGTAAAGCCACCGTCTGGGTAGACCCAAAAGAGGCCTCCCACAAGGTTAAGTCAGGCAGAGCTCAACCTTTTCCTAAATAAGACCATTTTGCAGCCACTTCTGAGCACTGAACCCTGGCATTGCCTTTGCAAAGCACACAGGCAGCTCTCCTCTTCCAGGAGGGGGATCATTCTCTTTTCACTACTGAGTGAACTTCCCTGAGTAATTCTCTATCCCCCACTACCCTTGGTGACTAGGAAGCTGTTCCCACAACCAGGAGAGGTGATGGAAAAGAGACACTATCATAGTTTGAGGGGTCCCAGACTCCCATAAGAAAACTACAGGGACAAAACCCATCCCAGGGAATGGATCTGGGCGTCCCAGGATGTTGTGGTATTGTTATTCTCTTCTATTTTCTGGTATTACAGTTTATAAGCCAGTGCCGGGTTGATTTCATATTCTTTTCCTACTCCTCTCCTCTCTTCACATCTCTCTCTGGGCAGAGCACATCTCTCCTTATCTCATGGTGTGTGTGTGGGAAAAGGCTCCTGGCTGGCAGGGAATTTTGAGCTGCATCATGCAGCCTGTTGAGCCCCTGTGGGCCTAATATGTCTGGGGCGGGGCGGGGGAAAGGGCATTTATGTCCTAGCTCAGGCCTGCTGAGGGTGGAATAGGTGGAGGATTCTAGAAGGATTTAGTCTGATAGACCTGACTAGCTTGTGGATGTATCCATTCTACCTGATTGCCTTTTGCATGTATGCAGTAGTAAATAGAATCTCCATTTAAACTTCCAATCAGTGTCAGCATCTTCATTCTTGCTCTCTAAAAGGAGTAAGAGTCACTGCTGTCCTCCACTCCTGAGTAGCTCAAACTATGACAGAGGCTGTTTAGCAATGCCCTCCCCTTGCTGGTATCTTCGTGAAAAAGGTAAGTAAAGGCAGGATGAACTTNCCCCCAGGTCCTTTTCCTCAGGGCTGCTCTCCAGCCATTCCCCACACAGCCTGGATTTGTGCTTGGGATTGTGCCTACCCAGGTGCAGGACCTTACCTTGGCCTTGTTGAATTTCATGACGTTGGCCTGGGCCTACCTCTCCAGCCCGTCCAGGTCCCTCTGGATGGATCCCTGCCCTCCAGCAAGTTGACTGTGCCACACAGCTTGATGTCATCTGCAACTTGCTGAGGGTGCACTGATTCCTCTGTCCAAGTCACTGACAAAGGTGTTAAACAGCACTGGTCCCAGCACTGACCCCTGAGAGATGCCACTTGTCACTGGTCTCCAGGTGGACATTGTGCTGTTGATCACCACTCTTCTGTGTGCAACCACCCAGCCAATTCCTTATCCAGTGAGTCCAGGTCCCCAGCCTCCTATGTGCTTACAATCCAAGCTAGCTGTCCCAGATCCAATGTCTGGCTGTGTCAGACCTGATGAGTCCCTATCAGACAGGAAGGGTGTGCTGCTGCGTGTACAGAGCACTCCTGTACCTAGCCAAGAGTAGAATGAGTCCTTCTGCAGCATGTCATGGTGCTAGATCTGTGCAGCCATATGTGCTTAAGGGAGATCAAAGCTTGGTGTGGTAAGTGAAACTTTTGGAAGACGCTGATCTTTTTATTTCCCCAACAATTTCTTGGAAACAGTTCCCTCACTGACATGTGAGATACATCTCAGCCTGTGGTTATACTGAGAAGCTCTTCCAGACTTGCAGTGTGGATAGCAATGGGGCAAATGGGGAAAGACAAATGCAGAGAGACACGAGGTGTAAGAACAGCGAAACTACATACCTTCAGGGATGCACTGTCCAAGAACAAACTTGTAACCCTTGCAGCACTTTTTCCTGAAAAACAGTAACAAAAATAATTTAATTATTAAATATATTCTGTAAAGGTTGATGTTATCTTTAAAAACAGTCATGGGTAGATCACGGATGTGACGAACCAAACGGGATAAGGATCCTCACCTTTGCAGCTGGAGGTATCTCATCATCAAAGAATGCAACACAGAAACCTACCACTCAGTCTGTAAGGTATTTTAAATGACAGTATGGCCAGCTGCCTCAGGAGCCTGGAGCTGGGCACCTCAGCACTGACCCACTCACACACGTCCCAGGGAGTTTCTGAAAACCCTGCTCCCTTGTGCTGAACAGATGCAGCACACCCCAGTGCAGCCCATATACAGAACTCAGGTCATAATTTTCATGATATGGTGAAGGGTATTTTCAAACATCTGTCACTACAATGTAAACTTGCAGAAAGGTGCAAGTCTCCATGAGGAGTACACACGAGATAAATCTTATCAGTTGTTTCTCATCTTTTAATAAACCTGCAAGGTGATAAGTGAAATGTATTGGCTATTTCAAGCTGGAACAATGAAGAGTATCATACATAGTCAGGGGGACAATACTGAAGTGAAGATTAAGTAGGATCAGATATTTTTGATATGCCTATCATATGAACAAAGACTTCGTTCTGTGTTGAGATGTGTTGCTTACATACCCAACTGTAACAGCATTTAAACATTCAGCTGTATGTGCTTGTTTGCCTTCTTGCCAGCAAAGCACATCAAGTCACTAGGACTCCCTGCAACAGCGAGGGCCTTTACCAACAGCTGTGTCTCTTATCACCCTGGGAACTACTCACTGGGGAGATCTGATGATCTTCAAAGAGTCCCATCCTAGTGACTACCAGGATGGCCAGAGGAGAAGCACTGAAACTGCAGTTCAGTGTGCCATTTTATTATGTCTACCTGAATCTGAGGGAGAAAAAAACAACCTGCATTTCACAAATGCACAGGTTTTCATGTTGTGCAGACGTGCTGAACTATCTGTGAAGCTGGGAAACCATGCATTTGGTCTTACTCTTTGATTCAACAACTGACACAGAAGAGTGCTAAAGCCACAGCAGTCAATGACACAGCATTCCCCTAGACAACGTGCAGCCATCACATATCATCATTATGTTGAATTTAAATCAACTGTAATTTGCAACTGACCACTTAAAACAAAAAAATACATCACTCCAAACTATGTAAAAACAAACTTTAGCTCCATATTTTACCCTCTTCCAAAGATTAGCTGGAATATAAATTATGCTTAATAAGGCAGAACATCTGAAGAGGAAGCCTTGCTTTGTTATGCAAACAGTGGTCCCTCATTAGACTTTTCTCCAAACACTGCTGTGAAGTTTTATCTGCAAGACAAACAAATGCCGGAGGAATGAGTTCAAAGGTGCATCGGAGGCTGTTCACATGCTGCAAGCCGTGTCAATGGCTTTCCAAGCACACATTCATCTCCTCCTGTCTTCAGAAGAAGGGAGGCTGATAAAGGCTTGCTTGTAGCTTCTCTTCAGCATCACAGAAGGTTAGGGCCTGGCAGGGACCTTGACAGATCATCCAGTCCAACCCCCCTGCCATAGCAGGATCACCTATACCAGATCACACAGGAACACATAAAGGCGGGTTTTGAATATCTCCAGAGACAGAGACTCCACAACCCCTCTGGGCAGCCTGTGCCAGTGTTCTGTCACACTCACAGAGAAAAAAATCATCCTCATGTTTACATTAAACCTCCTATGCCTCAGCTTCCATCCACTGCCCCTTGTCCTGTCATTGAGCATCACCAAGCAGAGCCTGGCTCCATCCTCCTGGCACTCACCCTTTACATATTTATAAACATGAACGAGGTCACTTCTCAGTCTCCTCTTCTCCAAGTTCCGTCAGTCTCTCAAAGATACAGCCTGGCTTGAGAGAGAGCTGCAAGATGGGAAGGGAGGGAATGCCTGCCATGAGATGCTGACCTGTGAGGTTGTGCCAGCTAGAGCTAACCAGAAGGAGGGAGCAGCAGCTTTCATCATTTCTACCCTTCTTCCTGGGAGTTCCATTTGATTTTCAGCCTTGGGACCCTTAGGACTCACATACTTGGAGTGGCCCGAGTTATCAGAAGCAAAACTCAGCCATCACAGCCTACTCTTGGCTAAGGACTCACCTGCTGGGCACCTTGCAGGAGCTGCCTCTCTCCTCTCAACTTGGCCAGCAATGGCTTTTGACTGGACTTACTGGCTTTCTTGTGGTTAAATTGTGGATTTGTCTGCCCTCCTCAATTCTAAAGGTATCCAAACCTCTTGCCCTGATCAAACCTCTCTCCCACAACCACACAGGGAGAGCCCACCACATGCTACTAAATGCTGCCCCAGCACCCTGAAGCAAGCATAGCCTTCCTTGCATAGCCTTGCCAGAGGTTGCTCCTGTTAAAACAACCAGGAAATCATGTTGTCCTGGCAGATATCCAAGCCCCTGCTGAAATCCATCTCTTCAATGGCTTCTTGCAGCAATGAGTTCCACAGGGGAATGAGATGTTTTTGAGAAATCATTTCCTTGGTTTTCAGTCTCTCTTTCGATTTCTGTTGAATTTTCCCAAGGTTTACTGGTAAGGAGATTTGGAAATATTTTCTCTAACCACCTGAAGACTTTCCCACATAACATAAGCTTTAAATCACGCCTAAAGAAATAGTTTAGAGGAGGGCTGCTCTGCTTTCAGGATCACACTGCAGAAACCAGTACCTCATGAGAGTCAGTTCCCATTTCAAGATTACAGATGTCTGTTGTGGGTGCAGCCCACACAACACAGCAAGCTTCAGCCACCAGTGTGATTTTTGCCAGGAAAACTGCTACTTTAGGGTTAAGGCATGGGAAATGCAATACTACAGTACCTGTTTCTCTGAACTCCGCATTGCAGCCCTGGGATTCCTGCTTGCTTTAACTTTTTACATTCTTAAAGGGAAATCCGTCAAAATGATGGACACAGGAGTTGATCATTAGCAAAGGCATTTTAATAGCAATACTCATTTTCAGGCATCCAGCACCAGGCTGACACATCTTATCAATGTTGCACAGCAGCAATCTCGTTATACATAATGAGAGGCAAGAGGGGGTCCTCACTGATAATTTTAGCTATGGAATAACTTTCAGCAAAGCAGTTGCTATGGAGCTGTATATGTGAACACAAACTAATAAATGTCTGTGTAAGAAGCTCAACCACTGAAGTCTGGATCTAAGCAGAAATTAAGTTGATTTGTTAACTTCAAATCTGGCTTCCACATGGAGAAACTTCTGGCACACTTATCTGTTACAGCTTTTAATGAGGTGCTTCAGCTATTAAAATTGTGGCAACTTCTGATTCACATGCAATCTCCACTCAGGAGGATGCACAAGCCCAAATGCACAGAGAGTTCTGAGCACCATGATTTCAGTCACTGCAATGTCACTGATGAGAAAATCCATAGTGATAGGGACTCGGTTGAAGCAAAGTCTCCCTCCCTCCCTTTTCTTTTTTTTTTTTTTTTTCTGACAATGAGTTGGAGGAGAAGCAAGGAGCTGTTGGGCAACTATCATCTCCTCTGGAGATCAAGATGCTCATGAAGTATCAGAAGGTGGGATTTAGGTGGGATTTAGGGTCAAACTTTGCATACCAATAAACACACCTGGGGCTAAGAAAGCAGCGGATCTGGCTTTGTTGAAGGCTTTTGTGGCCCATCACCTTGCGGTGAGAGGAGAGAGCATCTGAGTTTTTTTCAGGAACACCCTGGACACTGTCACATTGTTTGAATGTCCCCTCATCCCAGGCACACAGCAGTACACCAGCACAGCACTCTCCACCCCATCTTGCAAACTGGTAGCTGCTTGATAGCATTGTCCTAGACAGACAGGACGAAAGGCAAGATGCAAGGAATGTGGCTTAATTAAGCCACAACTTTATTAAGTTAGCTTATCTGGCAGCTATCAGCAGTAACTCATCCAGTACTGCCCACATTTTTTTCCCCATAATTGTTTCCACCTGGTGCAGGGCTACCATCACCCCCAGCCTACCTCCTGCACTGCAATGGGAGACAGTGGCTGACAGCCGTGCTGCAGAGACCAGGGTAAGATGAACTGAGAAAATACTTCTTTGTGACAGAGAAAGGAGTGACTCAGGCTGCTACAGCAGTTGAAATGCATAAACATTAAAAATGATAACGAACCTGTAACTGCCTGTAATACCATGGCAGTGACCTGAGCTATGACAACAGATGGCTCTGAGCTGCTTGATGCATTATGGAGATTTTGGTTAAATTCAGTAAAGAGGCAACTCTCAAATGTGTCATGACTATTATGTTGAAAAAGACACACAATAGCTACTTAGTGACTGAAAAAAGGGAAGGCAAAGACAAAATGTGAAGGAAAAAGAAAACTTTAATATTTTGTTAGATCATAGAACATAGAATCATAGAATGGTAAGGTTGGAAGGGACCTCAAGGATCATCTAGTTCCAACCCCCTGCCATAGGCAGGGACACCTTCCACTAGCACAGGTTACTCAAGGCCTTGTCCAACCTGGCCTTGAACACCTNTGAGTGACCTGTGCTAGTGGGAGGTGTCCCTGCCTATGGCAGGGGGTTGGAACTGGATGATCTTTGAGGTCCTTTCCAACCCTACCGTTCTATGATTCTATCAGGACAGGTTAGTGGCTGGCCTGCTGGAAAGCAGCTCTGTGAGAAGGATCTCTGAGTCTTGGTGGACAACATGTTAACCATGAGCCAACAGTGTGCCAGCAAGGCCAGTGTTATTCTGAGGTGCATGAAATGCAACTGCCCTAGTGAGGGGACACACCTGGAGTACTGTGTCCATTTCTGGGCTTCCCAACTCAAGACAGAGAAGGAACTGCTGGGGGAGTCCAGTGGGAGTGCTACAAAGATGACTAGGAGACTGGAGCATCTCTCTTACAAGGAGAGGCTAAGAGACCTTGGGCTGTTTTGCTTGGCAAGAAGAGAAGATTGAGAGAAGATCCTATCAATGCTTACCAGTATCTAAAGGGTGAGTATCAAGAGGACGGGGCCAGACTGAAAAGTGGTGCCCAGAGACAGGACATGGGGTGATGGGCACAAACTGGGACACAGGAGATTCCATCTGAACATGAGGAAAAAAGATCTTCACTTTGAGAGCAGCAGAGCACTTGGAATGAGCTGTCCAAAGAGGATATGGAGTCTCCTTCTCTGGAGATATTGAAAATTCACCTGGACACGTTCCTGTACAGCCCTGCCTAGGTGAACCTGCTTTAGCAGGGGAGCTGGACATGAAGATCCCCAGAGGTGCCTTTCAACCTCTACCATTTTGTGATTCCGTAATACTGATTTCAGATGAGCATAATATGTTAAGTAAAATCTTGCCACAGATGTGAAAAATAGAAGAGCCTGTTCTAGGAAATATTTGCCTCCTAGGAATAAAGTAGACAAAGAAATCCCTATATTGAGTCAGAAACTGAGTTATTAGGATAAAATATTATCCTTACTGTAACCCTACCATGCTGCAGTTCAGGCAGTCAGTCTCCAGCATGGCTCCACACAGAGGTAATTTCAGCAGCAGCACTTCATCTTCCATTCATTTGGGCTAGGAGCATATGCCTGGGCAGCTGTTGTAGCTCAGCTGATGCCCAAGATCTCTTCACTGGAAGATGCAGCAGCTCCATAGATGGTCAAGCAAATCAAATTCCTGCTCTTTGAAATGCTGTTTCTCACCCGTGAATGTCAGAAGAGTCACAGGTTAAGGACCATGAGAGATGCTTCATATTTTACGTAGTTTAGATACACCAACAATGTTTTCCCAGGTCATTGCTGGTAAAACATACTGGTAATACAGTCAAGCAAATACATTTAATAAAATAAAACCAAAACAAACCACTCTCCTGTTGGGAAAAGATAGGAAAAAAATTTTAAACCAGATTTCTTCAGACAACATTATAACGTGACCTCAAAAGAACTTGTGCCATATCTTGAAGATCTGAGTTAGCAAAAGCCATAGCATGGCTGTGTTTAATTGCACAAAGGAGTCTTTGTTAGACTGGTTCCTTATTTTGCTTGCTAAATGGTTCTTTTTGACTGCTTTGAGGAAAACACAAAGAAAAAAAATGCAAATATAAAATGCAGCTATTAACTTACAGAAAGTAATTAGACAGCTATAAGAGCAAGTAAACCAGGTATATTAAAAATAAAACAAACAACAAAATAAACAACAAAACCACGTTTTTTAATTTTTTTCTCTCATAGTCTATATAAAATCCAAATGAGAGACAGAGCTGTCTGCCAAAGAATGCACAAAGGCTCTCTTCAGCACAAGTGTATTAAGGACACAGCTTTGTAGCTGTGCAGAGTTTCACTGTAATTCACATGGAGAGAAGATTTATGGCAACGTGGTGTAAAACTGAAGCAATCTACTTCAGTTTTGTTTGCCTTCTGTGAGACACATTCTGAAATCTTGAGTAAGAGAGGATGGCCCCCATGCAGACACTTGCTCAGCATACACTTTGCCATGATTTCCAGACCTAATCCTTTTTCACGGTTTTGTAAAGAGATAATTTATGGTTGCACTGGGTGTGATGCAAGGTCCAAGGTCAGCTGAAGCCCCTCCAGTTGCTGTCCCAGCTGAGAATAAACAACAAGAGTACAGTGATATCTTCCACTACCTAGGAAATGTTGCAGCACCTATGGCCACTGTATGCAAAAGTGTAATTAATTTTTTCTCTTAATCGAATGAATAAAGCAGGACTTGCCTCGACAACCACAGAGACAGCCCTTTGTCAGCAAAGCTGGAACTCAGACCTCTGACAGAAAATCACTGCAACCTATTCATTGATCTTTCTGAAAGTCTGATTTTCAGTGATAATGCATTGCCAGGCCATAGATCTTGTCAGCTGCTTAAGCCAAGTAAAAATACCCACATGTAACAGTTTTATTTTTATTAGGGGGAAAAAAAGGGTCCTGCTATCTGTTCTTTTACTCAGCTGTGGCTAATATGACAGACACCAGAAATGAAATCCTGTTCCAGTTGCTAATGGGAAGGTTTTGATAAGGTTCACGGTTCCTGGTCTGCTCCTCCATGAATGCAAGTCAGGGACAAGATACTCCCCCTGACAAAAGTCACATACCTCTGCTGACTCTGGGGATTCATGCCAGGGAGGTTTTGCCCAATGCCCTTGAAAGCTCTCAGACATGTTCCTTGGCTGCTGTGTACAGCTTTGTTAACTGACTCCCCTACTTGAAGTGCTGTTTCATGTCATCTTTTTATGGTCAAAGGAAGTTTTATGGCGTTGGAGTATAAACTCTTGTTCCTTCTTCTCAGAAGGCTCTTTCCAAACTGATTTGATGATTTGCAGCCCCTGCAGAGCATGGTGTTTGTGAATGTGTAAAGCTTACTCCTCTATAAAAGAGCAAAAAATATTTCCAGAGGTGTCAAGAAACCCTCTACCTTGTGTAGGCACGGGTAAGGTCCAGAGTTATGATAGGCGATGACCTGCATGAAATTCAAGAATGCACAGAAATCAAAACTTCACAGGTCTGGGGAATTTAGCCGCTAGAATTGTCTGTCTGTTTTGTAGCAGTCCCTGGGACTCTGTTCTCCACAGACACGGTGCAGGACATCTCACTATGGTGGCATTTGTGGTTTTGTTTAAGTAAATGAGATGGGATGAGGTGTTCAGTGGAGATGTTCAAAGAAAATCTGGGCAGGCAAACCATTTCCACAACACACTCACTCACCTGTGTCAGCAGACCATCAGTCTCAGGAGGTCACTGCTTATTTTAGGACTTTGGGAATGCAGAGAAAGGGGCTGGTATGAAAACCCTGCAGGCAGCCTCACACAAGAAGTATAAAAATCTCATAACCACCTGCTCATTGCGGGAAGAAGCAGCAAGTAAAATTCAAGTTTCTGGGTCTCTTCTGGGCAGACTACAGACTTTAAGAAATGTTTCCACATGAAATGTGTCCACATGAACACTACAGACTAGTGCTTCACATTTGGGGGGATGCCATAATGCTGTTCTACTACTAGGCCAGAACTAGCACTGGTGCTTGTCAGACCCCAGCCCAACCAGAGCCTTGATGCTGCAAATACATTGACTAACCACAGGCTAATCACCACATAGCACAGACCAACTGGTTGTGCTGGCAGCTGTCAGTGCTTCCATCTTGCTTAGTCTACTGATGTCCACAAACAACTAAGAAAAAGTCTGCTTGTAAATATTCTCTAAGCAAATAAAGAAGCTTTGAGAAAGACAATACTACACAACTTCTGAAGTGTAATTACCCCTGCTGCCCCTGGAAAAGCCATTTATTGGATAGTTTGCATGTGCATGAACATCATCCTCAAAATCACATATGTGATTCCTACACTGCTGGATTGTACTTTCTTCCCTTCTTAGTTTCTTATTTCACCGGTTGTTTGTTTAGTTTTGTTTTCTTAATACAAGGGAATAAGGGGAATGCTTACATGGTTCATCACTAAACAGCATGTCAAAAATAGCAGAATGGTTAAATAAAAGCCTTTTCACTGTCATCACCTGCTTAGACTCAGCTTTATATATACGCTGTCAGCTTTGTCTTGCTCCCTTCTCTTCCAAATGTATTTTATTTTCTGGCATTGCGCCGAGAAAATGATTTTGTTTAGTTTCACAGGTGAAGTTGGCACAGATTTTGGAGAATCAAATTAATGCTGGACAGGTGTGAAACTTGAGAGGAAGAAAAAAAAAAAAACTTAGTTGTATGCAAAAATAGCACTGTTTGCCTCTACTACATGGTCTAATGAACTGGCAAGTATACTGCATCCTCATGCGTACATTGTCATTTCTAAGAAAAAGCAGCCTTCTGAATCTCAATTGAAATGATTTAACACTGAGCCTGCATTTTAAAATAACTCACTGCTTTGAGGTTAAAAGTATGAAAAGAGAGCAAAAGTCTTTTTTTTTTTGCACCACCTCCAACTTCCAATTAGAGGACTGCAAGCCAAATCTCCTTCCAAGTCTGTAAATAGCATGTCTTGCTGATGGCACACATTCAATTATTTATCTAACCCAAGGTGAGCCAGAGTACAAGACTAATCACAGCACATCTGTCCTCTATCTTGGATTTTCTTAAGCTTCCATGACTCTTCATTTTGTAGCTCCAATTTCCTACCAAGTATTTGTGCAAGATAGAGAGTAATAAATTCCATTTCAGTATGGAAGGCAGAGCCAGAGCAGTGCTGCAAGGAGTGGTGCTTGCTCACTGGCTGCTGGGCTGGTGCTCGTTTATGGGAGTCAAACAGCAATAAATTGCTGGCGAGCTCTTAGGCTTACTGAATCCAATCCAGTCTCGTTTATATAGCATCTTTCATCAACAAGATCACGAAAATGCTGCATAAGCAATGTCTAATAAACTCCTTTTGATAAACAATAAAAGGCAAGCATCTTCTACACATGCATAAGGAGAAAAGCACATCATAGAAACTATGCAAGCAAGTCAGATTTCTAAAGCTAGCTCTCCAAACAGGACATAAATCCCAATTAACCTTCAGAGACAAGCTAGGAACTTGGTCTGTGTTCACTTAGGAATGAGCTGCCATGATCATGATTCTGCAGAAATCCCTGGCACGTTTCAAGTTGGGAATAGGCTGATGGGTTAGCACATTCTCAGCTCTGAGGATGTGCTACAACTGGACTTCTTGGAAGAACAGTTTCAGGCAATCACTCATGGCATAAACTTAATAAAGTCTGACATTGGTCACTGGAAATTGTTGCAAACCTTTTCCTGTCTTCGATGGCTTTGGGATTTGATATATACCCATGCTCCCGTATTTGCTTTGCAGACACACCATCTATCTATAACCTAGACCATCCATTTACACTCTAGATACAGACATTTAATCCAGATAACTAACAGGTATTTTAATTTGTTATAGTTCTGTAAATTTAACTCCAGGAACAAAGCAATCAACTAAATCCAGCCAGGCTAGTGCTTCCAATTGCAATAGTCTAGAGGAGAGTGTATATGTGTATAAATATCTGAGGGGTGGGTGTCAAGTGGATGGAGCCAAGCTCTTTTCGCTGGTCAGCAGCAATAAGACAAGGAGTAAAAGCTACAAGCTGGAACATAGAAGGTTTCACCTCAACGTGAGAAGAAACTTCTTTACAGTGAGGGTGATGGAGCACTGGAACAGGATGCCCAGAATGGTTGTGGAGTCTCTTCTCTGGAGAATTCCAAACCCTGCCTGCATGTGTTCCTGTGCAAACTACCCCAGGGGATCCTGCCTTGGTGGAGAGGTTTGACTCAATGATCTCTGGAAGTCCCTTCCAACCTCTAATATTCTGTGATTCTATGAGGGAGCCAGACACAAGGCCATCAGCTTTTAGAAAAGTCAAATAGATAATTTGAGAAAGATGCACCTCTGAGCACCTTGTTCTCGCAATGTGCAGATGAGACCTTGGTTTTCAGCACTGAGCTGGAAACTAACAGTGTGAGGACAGTGTGAGTAAGACCTCTGCATTTGGATACTCTGCCTCTCTATTGTGGAAAACTCCTGTTGAAAGGATAAGACATCACACAGGCTATGGAGATTCATGTGAATTGTTCCAAATTAATCAGAAACACTCTCTAGTTACCTTCTGGGTACGAAACGGCTATCTTCAGAGCACACGCTTTACAAGAATGCAAGAAGCATAGCAACCTAATTCCATAAGGGTGCTTAACAGCCACTTAAGGATTTTTATCCTTCCAGTTCTGGCTTAGAGTCCCACCACTTTCAGTGAAGCCAAGGAAATTTATCAAGTCAAGATTTCGGCCATGCTATAAGCAGTGGAAACAAATCTTAGGAAAAAAAAAAACAAACCCACATACTTTTAGACAAATAGATGCATGACCTTTGCAAATCATCTGATCCATGCACATCTGACAGCATGGTTAACTGCTCAGAGACTCAGACAAATGAGTTTTGAATGTCTTCAGACATGGGGATTGTCCCACTTCTCTGGGACCCTCTCTGAGTGCTTAACCATTTCACTGTGTACTTTCCCCCTTTATATCAAATTAAAATACCCTGGCTGCAACTTGTGGCTCTTGTCTTATGTCTTTTTGCAGTGCACCTTTTATGAAGATCTGGCTTTGTCATATCTATGACTCCTCATTAGGCAACTGGAGATATCAATTAAGTTTGCCTCTTAGCTCCCTCTTCCCCAGACTGAGCAAACGCAGCTCCCTGAGGCTTTTCTTGAATCTAATGTGCTTTAGCCTCTAAGCATCTTAGGTACAGTTTATTAATTAGTACACAAAACTGTAGGTCACTAAATAAAATAAGTATCCCTAGTGGATATTCTTTTAAAATATTAAAGAAATGGAAAACAAACATTTGCTATGTCATAATGGAATTGCAGCTTTGGTCCCCTCCCACCGTTTTCTCTTGCCTCTTCATTTTCACAATAGAATTTTAAAAGGAGAAAGACATTAAAAAAAAAAAAAGTAGTAAATCTTGAATGAAACACAAACAATGCTATTTATCATGACTGTATTCTCAAACAAAAGATCTGGCCAACTCTGATTACCATCTAAGCCACAAGACCAAGTTAAAATCATGCTTCTAATATATTTTCGACATCAAGAGCAGCAATGGAATTAACTTCTTAATGTAAGCCCCTGGAAATCTCTATAAAGACACTAAAAAAGATATTATTTCAAGAGGACTTCACTGACCCAGATGTTTCTCTCCTTTCCCCCTTCAGTTTTATTGTTCCCAGAGAAAACCTCATAAAAGCTGAAACTGCTTATTAAGTATACAGACTTAATGAATTGGCCCAGGAAAGAAATCATTCTTAACATAACATGTTCACAAGTCATATACATGTTTATTGTCTACAGAGATGATAGCAAAGTACTTTCCATATACTGAGCACTCTCTATTAGGAAAAAAATCACCTCCAAAAAAACTGCTTCTAGCATACAGAAAAGATTCATTTTTGAAACAATGCAGTACAAAAGTTTGTTGAATTATGTAGTGATGCTGTACCATAGCCCCAATGCCAAGGATTATTTTTAGACCCATGCATCTGCAGGTTATTTGTTGCAGGGTAGGGTGGACAGAGTAAATCCTGAAAACAATTTGCTAAGCAGACAAGCATTACTGGAACGAGCTGTTATTTACATGGTGTCTCTAGAAGGCTTGCTAGTAACTGGTGTAGTAGTAGTTCTTGTGTAGCCCACACTGCTCCACTGAGACCGAAGGCAGCAGATAACGAAAAGTTCATGAAGCAGCTTTTTGATGTAGCCTTTAGCTCCTCTGTTAAAAACAATGGGAGCAGGAACACCATTTGGCCAGTGAATGGGCTGTGGTAGTTTTAGCAGGGAGAGTACCAGCCCTGCGGTGCCCTCGCAAAGAGCCTGCATTCTGCTCTTTAATTTGTGAGGCCAGTTTTAAGAATTAGAAGCAAAGCTGTTTTCAGCTTCCATTTCCCTATCACACTGTATCCTGCACAAGACTCAGCTTTGAAGCCAGACAGAGCTTGAACTTGGTGTCCATCACCTATTAGCCAAATACTAATAGCAGAAGTGGCCATGCTGTGCCCCAACGTAGCAACCTGCACCCATAGCCCCGTGGAGAGCCAATTTCCCATTGACTAATTTAATGGGGCTGGCATTAACTGCTGTTTTTCTCTCTCCACTCTCTTCCAGCTCCTGGAAGACGGTTTTAGCTCTGAATAACCTATTGTGGTTGAATACAAGACTTATAAGAGATGCTGAGATGCTACCAGGCAAATTTACCCTTTGTTTCACTCTGCACGCTTACTACTTGCAGCCAGTTCCAGCTGAAAGAAAGCCACTTCTCCAGCCCTCTAACCCACTAACCTACTAACCCACTTCCCCAAATCTAGGGATGGACTTTGCTGCTAGGCGTGATACCTGGACAGCATGAAATATAACCAACAGGCACTGTGCTTTGGCCAGATATGAAACACTGAAAGCGAAGGGGTTAAAATAAGCCAAAGGAAGAGTGAATGCACTGTGAGGCAGACCTTAGTGCTGGGACANTCTATGATTGCATGATTCTATGAAGGCAAAAAACCTTTAGAGTGTGCAAGGGAGCTGAGAGGGAACGTCACAAACCCAAACTAGAACCCTCCTATACTCAGGAGGTGAGTGAAGATGTGGTCCTGAGCTGATGGAGATTACTTGTGATGAACACACAGGGAGCCTCAAATGTGATAACTTTGGGGAGAAAACTTGCACAACTTCTCACACCACTGCTTAATGCTGGAAAACAACCTCCATGTCCCCAGTCCTTACTCATCTTTTAAAAAGCATGCTTATCTAAAACACATCTTCCTTGAGAAAGGAAAATTGCATTGTCAGGATCTGTGACCTTCCCAAGATTATGCTGCCTGTGAAGAAAAAAAAAACAAACCAGCTTTAGCTGGTTTAGCTCCTTAATCATAGAAACTAAGCCATATGACTCTGACCCAGAGCAGAGCTGGTAGTGAAGGTCTGTGCTTCACCTTGAAAAATGTATTTTCTTTTATTGCTTGGTGAGCTTTAATCTCACTTTACCTATTATGAAATAAACATTTCCATGTAAAGAAACATATCATATTGATTTGAAGCTTTTGGCCCACTGCATAATTTTATTTTACTTTTTGCTGGTTTGTTTCTGAAGGAAGGAAGGAAATATTTATAGTTGCAATGAAATTATCCACCAAGTTAAAAATGTACCAGCACTCTTGCTGCATTTTGAACTGCTGGATGTGCTCCCAACGTCCTGCTGTGCTGCCTTTCAGAAGTGGGTACAAGCCCTCTGTGAGTAAATAACTGAGAAAATGCCCATCTAGGATGTCCATTTGTAAAGCACTTTGGCATCTACCTAGACCTGAGTA
>WBNM01043849.1:25480-47196 GCA_013399055.1 Ramphastos sulfuratus | reverse complement strand
AGGGGCTTTGCCAGCCTGGAGGTCTCTGTGTGATTCAGACACTGCCTTGAGCCTCCCTGAGCACAGGGACTGGAACCAGCACACAGCAAGAGATTCAGCAAGGTTTTTGTGACCAGAGTCACCTCTTGGAGAGGGTTGGTGAGGAAAATGCTGTAGGTGCAGCCTTACTCTCCCTAGCCAGATGTGTGCACACTTCAGAGGTGCTCTGGTGTGGACACCCTCATGTCTACCATAGTGACAGAGTTTGACTGAGGGGGAATAATTAGTGTCTCCTTTCCCACTTGTCTACTTCCATAGAATGGGTTAGGTTGGAAGGGACCTCAAAACTCATCCAGTTCCAAACCCCACCATAGGCAGGGACACCTCCCACTAGAACAGGTCACTCAGGGCCTCATCCAACCTGGCCTTGAAACCTGCTGGGTCTGAGTCACATTTCATCCTCTCCTGACCTTGGTAGGAACCAGATGAAACAGCAGCAGCCTTTTCAATTAATCAGCTCTTTGGGTTATTTGAAAATTGGTTTGATTGCCAAACAATTTAATTATTTGCCAGTCAAATTATTTACCAATTAAAGAAAAAAATTAACCATTCATTTGAGAGCTTTACTCTGTTGGCTCTTTAAACCCACGACATCCCCCTCTACTCTGCCCTGGTGAGACCTCACCTTGAGTACTGCCTTCAGCTGTGGGCTCCCCAGTTGAAGAGGGACAGGGATCTGCTGGAGAGGGTCCAACAGAGGGCTATGAGGATGATGAGGGGACTGGAGCACTGCCTGAGGAGCAGAGGCTGAGGGACCTGGGGCTGCTTAGTCTGGAGAAGACTGAGAGGGGATTTAATCAATGTTTATCAATATCTCACATCTGGGGGTCAGGAGGGAGGACACAGGCTCTGCTCACTGCTGCCTGGGATAGGACAAGGAGCAATGGATGGAAGCTGCAGCACAGGAGGTTCCAGCTCAACACAAGGGGCAACTTCTTTCCTGTGAGGGCCTCAGAGCCCTGGCACAGGCTGCCCAGAGAGGTTGTGGAGTCTCCTTCTCTGGAGCCTTTCCAGGCCTGTCTGGATGTGTTCCTGTGTGCCCTGAGCTAGATTGTCTGGTCCTGCTCTGGCAGGGGGGTTGGACTGGATGAGCTCTTTGGGTCCCTTCCAATCCCTGACACCCTGTGAGCCTGTGACTGCTAGAGGCAGCTCTGTGTAATCATCACCCAATGCTTTTCATCCTGAAAGGGGAAGCCAAATGGTCTATGGACAATAGCTCTGGAAAGAGCAGGTAACAGCA
This sequence comes from Ramphastos sulfuratus, assembly GCA_013399055.1. NCBI lineage: Eukaryota > Metazoa > Chordata > Aves > Piciformes > Ramphastidae > Ramphastos > Ramphastos sulfuratus. The sequence goes on along the minus strand of WBNM01043849.1, from coordinate 45,917 downwards.
GCTGGGTAAGACAGGACTAAGTTAATCTTTTAACTCATCTGGCTTCAAATGAGCTTTCTGCATGCTCAAATACATCACCACACTAAATACTTCAACATGCATTACAAGCAGGGTGGCTGGAGCAGGAACAGACTTTGTAAGGTAAAAGAGCAGGTTTAAGCTTTTGAAAAAATAACAATTTCCTGTAATTCCTGTTAGGGTTTTTTTTTTGTTTGACCTTTACTAATAGAACAGGATTTTCCCTCATCAACCCCATGTAACACAAGCAACACCTCTACACACTCAGCAACAAACCACAGGCAAATTTCAAAGGGAGGGTTCTACTTCCTACTAATACTCTCCTTTTGAACTAGAAAACCTTTTGAAAACCAGGAAAAAAAAAAAAAAAGAAAAGAAAAAGGAAAAAGAAAAAAGAAAAAGAAAAAATTGAAACAATATGACTTGGCCAGCCTGAAAAAGCTGCCTCCAAGTCAGGCCTTAAGACTGCCAAATTAATTACTGACCCCAAATGATTCCTGTTTGTGGGACATTGAGGAATGTAGCAGAGCAGTGCAATGTGCAGTGGAGGCTTTTATCTCCTGGGGATTTAATTTGTTGTTGTGGGGTTTTTTTTGAGAAACAATGGTTATTTAGAGAGAAAATATTTGCCTTTGAGACTGCATCTTTCTCAGCTTCTTGGCAGGGATGCTTTAATAGTACACAGAGCCTGGGATGAACACAATGGGAATAGAAATCTCCCAAGCTCCTGGAGAGTGAACAGGAGCTGTTGCCACATCTATTTGCAAGTCAGTTTGGGGAAGCTGCTAATGACAAATTTAGCTTTCGCTGCTGAAAGCCCCTGGGCTGGAACAAACTAATGAAAGAAATGGTTACTGTCAGACATTACCTTTCATTTTCTCTCAGGATGTCTTTTCCTTTCTTCCAAGAATAAGTAGGTCTGGGGGAAGCTTTTGGCTTGCACTCGATGATTACTTCGCCACCCACTTTAACCAGAGTTAACTTCTTCAGGAGTGTTTTGGAAAAGTCTGGACCCACAGCTGAAAGAAAAGGAAAAGAAAACCAGATCAGAATTCCCCATGGGTAAAACAAAGCCAAGTTCACAGAATCACACAGAAACACCCAGATCCCAGTCCCTCAGGAGCACCAAGCCCAATCTAGAACCCTACTCTACAAGAGTCACCTTAAACCATAGCCCCAAGCACCACATCCAAACCACCCTGAAACACAGCCAGGGTTGGGGACTGCACCACCTCCCTGGGCAGCTCATTGCAGTCCCTGACCACTCTCTTCACAAAAAAACATTTTCCTAATGTCCAATCTAAACCTCCTCAGCCTCAGCTTGAGGCCATTCCCCCTTGTTCTGTCTCCAATTCCCTTGGGCAGCTCATTCCAGGTTCTTTTGAACATCACAAAATTCCTGGGCTGTTTCTCACCTGCAATTCCTACAAGAGTTGACTTGGTGAACTATGTGAATGCATGGAAAGGGCAAAGAGACATCTGAATGCTTCAGCTTTTGATTTGTTCAGCTCAGGAAGAGTAACCTCAGCAGGTTGGTGTCAGGTACTTATTCAGGGCAGCACTCCCAAGAACTACACTTTCCTGGCCTGTATAATGTGTTACCTGTCCTGTGTCAACAGCCTGATCATTGCTTTGTCAACCATCTCTATGTGCAGAGCAACACTACCCAGGAAAATTGTCAGCCAGAATCACAGAACTAACCAGGTTGGAAAAGACCTCTGAGATCATCCNTAGTCCCTCCCCAGCCTTCCTGTAGCCCCCTTCAGATCCTGCAAGGCCACTCCAAGGTCTCCTGGAAGCCTTCTCTTCTCCAGGTTGCAGAGCCCCAACTCTCTCAGCCTGTCCTCACAGCAGAGCTGCTGCAGCCCTCTGAGCATCTTGGTGGCCTCCTCTGGACCTGCTCCACCAGCTGGACTGGATGCTCTTAAAGAGCTTTTCCAGCCAAAGCAATCCTAGGAATGCTCCACACACTGGGATTTTGATCTTAATGCTATAAAGTTGGGAGCCCTTGACATGGCTGAGTACTGAACTGAGCAAATCACTGCAAGACGTCAGAAGGCAGCAGGGTGGAAGCAGCTCTCAAATCATCCTTGTGAGTCCCTCCAGGGAACACTCTTCTGGTTTGTGAAAAGCAGGCAGAGAGTTATTGAAGCAACCACCAAAGCCCTGCAGACAGTCTGCAGCCTGGCTGTGAGGCCAGGAGGTAGTTTGGCTTCTGATTCCTGCCTCAAAGGATTTGCAATGGTTACTTTGATGGGGCCTGATGACAGGTTGAGCTTTGAGGCAGCTGCCTCTAGACTGACTCTGGTAGTCAACTCCCCAAAGACAGCCAGAAGATTTTATTTATAACACAATTAATTTTTCCCTTATAGAAAGCTCAAAGCAAACAGGTGAGGCAGCTTAAGGGTTTTGTGAACAGCTCTTGCCCTGCTTGCTACATCTCTGCTGACAGAAGCTTGCTTTGTGACAGGTCTGACAGAATCATCCAATAGTTTGGGTTGGAAGGGACATTTCAAGGTCATCTAGTCCCACCAATCCTGCAGCCAGCTTGGCATCTACAATTAGAGCCCAGGCTGACCTGCAATGGTTCCAGCAGTGGGGCATCTGCCACCTCTCTGTGGGACCTAGGACAGGCTCTCCCCATCCTCACTGTACACAATTCCTTCTTTCTCCCTAGCCTAAATCTCCCTCTTTTAGTTCAGACCATCACCCCTTGTCCTCCCACAACAGGCCCTGCTAAAAAGTCTGTCCCCAGCTTTCTGCTCAGCCCCTTCATGCACTGAAAGGCCACAAGGCTCCCTGGAGCCTTCTCTTCTGCAGGTTGAACAACCCTAACTTGCTCAACCTGTCCTCACAGCAGGATTCCAGCCCTTGAGCCATTTTTGTGTTCTCCTCTGGCCCTGCCTCAACACATCCACATCCTTCTCAGGTTGAGGGCTCCATCAGGAGGTGTTTAAGATGAAGCTGGATGAGGCACTTAGAGCCATGGGTTAGTTAATGAGAAGGTGTTAGGTGATAGGTTGGGCTCAATGATCTTAGAGGTCTTTTCCAACCTGCTTAATTCTGTGACCAGTGGCAGCAAACTGTGCCAAATCCCTTCTCACTCTCTCCATCCTCTTTGCCAGCTGTCTGCCTGCTCCCTGCTCCTCCTGTCTCATTCCTGTATCCCCCCAGGCTTGCAGCATTTCCCTCACCTTCTTTACTGCACCCTGGGAGGTGAGAGTTGGGATCACTGTGCACTGCATCTGTTTGATGCTCTGTAAAGTGATCTAAAGCTCACCTGAAGCAGCTGGGAGACAAAACCCTGCCGTGGGATACAGAAAGCAAATCCCCCTTTTTTTTTTTCCTTAGGGCATCTCTCCTGCCTCAATTCTTTTGGATATCATTCCTGCTGCAAAAGAGCTGAATAAAACATAATCCCACACTGATAATGGGGTGGGCTTCATGATCAAACAGACCTCATCTTCCTGTTTCATGCAGCAGAGTTCACTAATCTCTGAGCTGTCTTGTCTTCTGTGGCTAAGCACAGGCAGCTGACTGCACTGCAGCACAGAGGAAGGCATGGATGCTGTTAAAGGCTAGAGAAGAGACATCTGAAAGCCAAGGCTATGTAAAACATCTCAGATTTAAAGGAGGCATCCTGAGGACAACCTCCCATCAGTGCACTCAGAACCAGATGGATCATTATTGATCCCCTGTCCTCCTAATTGATACATTAGCACTTCTGGAAATCATTTCTCAGTTCAAAACTGAGGAGCAAAACAGGTTTTGGAACAGTTCTGCTTTGTCCATCTCTGTAATGAGCACCTTAGGCTGGGCTTTTACAACCACAGAGTTGTTGCAGTTGGAAAAGATCACTTAAGATCATTGAGTCCAACATTAAACCATCACCCAAAGTGCCATGTTCACACGGTCCCTGAACACCTCCAGGACAGTGACTCCACCACCTCCCTGGGCAGCCTGTTCCAACACCTGACCACTCTCTTTCAGCAAAGGATTTCCCCCTTATAGCCAATCTAAACAACTCATTTGCTACTTTCTTCCTAGCCCTGTGTGAAGTAGAGGAGTTGCAAGACTCAGGTTTTATTCTGTGCTGTTCAAAACGTTCTCATCTGACATTTAGAAAGCTTGGGCTCCATTCTGAGCACAACCACAGCTTATTTGTGCCTCTTCTGCTGGAGAGCAGCCCTGTGGAGAGGGACCTGGGAGTGCTGGTGGAGAACATCCATGGCACNTGAGAGCCTGGCAGGGGTTGCCCAGGGAGGTGGTGGAAGCCTCATCCCTGGAGGTGTTTAAGGCCAGGCTGGATGAGGTGAGGTTGTGGCCAGCCTGATCTAGTGTGAGGTGTCCCTGCCCATGGCAGGGGGCTTGGAACTGGCTGATCCTTGTGCTCCCTTCCAACCCTGTCTGATTCTATGATTATGATGGGATGCTGTGAAGATTTTGCCTTCCTCCCAAAGGCTCCTTTTCAGCAGGGTTTTGAAGAGACAGGAAAAGCATCACTGGGCTTATTTTGATTTCTTTCACACAGTACCACATCCAATAAATCTCTGCACTGTGAAGTCTAATTTATTGAGCATCACTGTACTTTTCCTGAAGAGCAACACTGACAATCTTTTAAATGAATTTTTCTTCTCTGCAGACATCTATCACTGCTGATAGGAAATGACTGATAATTGGAAATGCCAAAAATCAGAAGAGACCTCATGCTTTGTTCTTCAGCATGAAGCAGAGAATGATGCTATTGAACATTGAAACTGGATGTTAGGAAGAAGTTGTTTGCAGTGAGAGTGGTAAGACACTGGCACAGGTTGCCCAGGGAGGTTGTGGAGCACAGAAGCCCCCAACGTGATCTTCGATCACGTTGGGTGCTTCTGTGCTCCATAACCTCCCTGGAGGGGTTCAAGGCCAGGTTGGATGAGGCATTGTTTGACTGGTACTAGTGGGAGGTGTCCCTGCCCATGGCAGGGGGGTGGAACTAGATCTTTGAGGTCCCTTCCAATCTTCCCATTCTATGATTTGCTTCTAAACCACCGTTTGGCAATCATGAATTCTATGTAACCTCTTGAAACCACATATCTGTGCTGCCATATCAGTTTCCAGGCCTGCCACTCATAAAAGTGCATCATATGTAGATGGGATATGGATCTGCAGGACAGCCAAGGCTGGGAAAGACCTCTGGAGATGGTTCTATGCCATCTCTGCTCAAGTACAGGCAGTTACAGCAGATTGCCCAAGGTTCTGCCTAGTTGCTTGTTGGTTATCTCAAAGGATGGAGATGTCACAGCCCCTCTCTGTGACCTGTTCTAGAATCACAGAACCACAAAAAAACAGTCAGGGCTGGAAGGGAGCACAAGGATCAGCCAGTTCCAACCACCCTGTCATGGGCAGGGGCACCTCACACTAGATCAGGCTGGCCACAGCCTCAGCCAGCCTGGCCTTAAACACCTCCAGGGATGAGGCTTCTACCACCTCCCTGGGCAACCCCTGCCAGGCTCTCAGCACCCTCAGGGTGAACAACTTCTTCCTAACATCCAGTCTGAATCCACCCATTTCCAGCTTTGTTCCCTTCTCCCCAGTCCTATCACTACCTGACAGCCTCAAAAGTCCTGTCAAAAGTTGCACAGAGAGGTGGTGGAAACCTCATCCCTGAAAGTGTTTAAGGCCAGGCTGGCTGAGGCTGTGGCCAGCCTGATCTAGTGTGAGGTGCCCCTGCCCATGACAGGGTGGTTGGAACTGGCTGATCCTTGTGTTCCCTTCCAACCCTGACTGATGCTATGAAGGCTTTGTTAGATCTGGAAGGTTTTTAGCATGGAGGAAAATCAGACTTACCTATGACACTCAGCTCTGCACTGGCAAAGATGATGCCATGTCTGTTTTCTGCCACACACTGGTACATGCCAGCGTCCGCCAGGCTGACGTTGGTTATGGTGAGCGAGCCCTGCTCTAGCTGAACTCTGCCCTGTGGGGAGAAGAGTAAACCAAAGCACAAAGTAAATAAGGAGACCTCTGCTTGCAACATAAACCCAGAGACTCTGCTGTGTTTTACGGCAAGGTGGGCAAAACCAAGCAGCAGTAATGGGTAGAATTTGCATGCTTCAATCTATTTGTCTGCCAGCTGATATTTATGGCAGGTTAAACACTAAATGGTAAAACCAATACAGTAGCTGGTAAATGCAATTTAAATTGGAGGACTCTCCCCTGACTCCTCATTGATTTAACACCCAAACCATTTAGATTAATATCCCTTTTGAGTAGATAAAGTTGAATCAAGCAAATGCACTTTGGCTCCCCAGTGGTATAGCAGAGCATTCTTTAAAGCATTTACAACAGCAGCATTAGGAGGACATATGGCAATGAAGGCTGGCAGGGTTGGTGGCCACCTTAGCACAGGCAGAAACACTCCAAATCCCCTACAGTTGGCTGAAAACAATAGAGATGTTAATAATTTAATGATCCTTTCCTTCATACCAGCCACTAATGTGATTTAAGTACATGACCATCTGCTAGTGACCAGCGTGAGGCAAGTACAATTAGTGTGAGGAGCAAAGGACCAGGGCATCATTTGTCAGCCTAAGGATATGGAGTTTGGGTTATCCATTTTAATAAGTGCAGCAAAGTGCTCTTCCCTCCCTTCCTGCCTCCTTCTCTCCCTCCCTCCCCAGGAGTTTCACCATCAAACAGAAACCCAACCCAAACACAAGTAATATTAAGAGCTATTGGCTTTCTACTTGGCCTCAGGGTGGAAATTTAATGTTTGTGCAATTGTTATCTGGGTTTGATCAACTGTGGGCTGCCGTATTCTTGCACAGGGGGACAAAAAAAAGCCCTGCCAACTACCATGAAACCAACAGCTTCATTAAGGGTTCATTAATGTTTCATTAGCAGCTGAAGTTCACCTGAATATCAGAAACTTGGGGGAAAAAAAAAGAATCATAGAATCAGTCAGGGTTGGAAGGGATCACAAAGATCATCTAGTTCCAACCCTCCTGCTATGGGCAGGGACACCTCACACTAGATCAGGCTGGCCACAGCCTCATCATCCAGGGTGATCATTTCTGGCTGCAGACTCCACAGTCCCAGCTAGCCTTTCTCTCTTCTTCACAAGGGTCTCTCCACCCTTAGGTTTGTGTCATGGATCCTCCATCCCAGGGAGGACCTCTGCAGATGGAGCTGGTTTGTGTCTTGCTAGTCACTAACAGGACCAGCACCGCCAGGTCCTTTTCTGCTGGCAAGTCCCACTCTGCCCCACACTTGGAGTGTTCGTGGGCTTGTTGTGACCCAAATGCAGGACCCAGCACTTGGCCTGGTTGCATTTCATACCCACTGGCCTCAATCCATCAATCCAGCTGGCCAGATCCTTCTGTGAAGCCTCCCTGTGCTCAAGCAGATCAAGACTCCCTCCCAATATAATCCCACAGAATCATAGAATGGGTTAGGTTGGAAGGGACCTCAAAGCTCATCCAGTTCCAACCCCCTGCCATAGGCAGGGACACCTCCTGCTAGAACAGGTCACTTAGTCTGCAGACTTACTTAGAGGGCTCTCAACTCCCTTGTCCAGATCACCGATAAAGACATTAAAGAGAAGTGGCCCCACAGTGAGCCCTGGGGAACACTACTTGTGACTGGCCACCAACTGGATTTAACTCCATTCACCACTGCTCTTTGGGCTCTCCTGAGGTGCTCACCAGGAGTGGCAGTGCAAGGATTTCCAATCATCACCATCCCTCCTGCTTCCATTCCAAAAGCCATAGGCCAGTGCAATGGTTCTGGAGTTCCCCCCCAGCCCCCCACTAGATTAAGCAGACTAGCTCAGCTGGAAGTTAAGGAATGAAGCTTTACAGTCACAGCTTAGCATAATTTAAAGCATATATATACAATGTTTTACAGGTATTTACAACTGCATACAGTAATACAGAAGTTAAAAGTAATACAGAAATACAAGACCCCTCCCATCAGCAAACTGCCCAAAAAGGGGCTCCCAACCACCCTTCCACCTTCTTTCCACCCCCTCCCTTATCTCAGAATCTTCCTTACATGCAAGGTGAGCTGGAAAGGTCAGCAAGAGGTGTTAGAAGCAGAATGATGAGTTGGGAATATGCAGGTTCAGGCAGAAGAGTTAATACAGTGACAGTCAGGGAGGGACTGACTGAGCCTTGTTTGTGTCCTTGCTTTCATATGTCCCAGCAGAACCAATGGGTGATATAGACATCACTATTATTTTCCTTTCACAGCCAACAATCCTCTCAAAATATTCCAATTAGCCTCAAACCAGCTCAACCATGCAGAGATGAGCAAGCTGTGGGGCAGGAACCCCATGCAGAAGGCTGGAGCAGGGCTGCAGCAGTGCCTACCTGGGGCAGCAGGGGTTCGCCGTCCTTCAGCCAGCGGTAGGAGGGCTTGGGCCGGCCGCTGGCTCGGCACTCCCAGGCCACTCTCTCCTCCATGGCTGCATGCACATCACTGAGCTTCTGAATCCAGCTGGGCTGAGCTGCAAGGCAGACAGAAGGGATAAAGCCTGAGTCTGTAACCAGATGCACTCCCTAGGTGTGAGCAAATGGCCATTGGCTTCCTCTTGCAGCATATTTAAGAGCTGGATTTAATATCAGGCTTGGTATCAAACTGAGCAGCTCTGCAGAGCCCTGGGAGTGCTGCTGGACAGCAAATTCACCATGAGCATGCCAGTGTCTCACCACCCTCACTTGAAACAACTTCCTCCTAACATCCAGTTTCAATCTCCCCTCTGCCAGTTCAAACCCATTGCCCCTTGTCCTGGCATTACAATTGTCAATAGTCCCTCCCCAGCCTTCCTATAGCCCCCTTCAGATCCTGGAAGGCTACTCTAAGGTCTCCTGGAAGCCTTCTCCAGGCTGCAGAGCCCCAACTCTCTCAGCCTGTCCTCACAGCAGAGCTGCTGCAGCCCTCTGAGCATCTTGGTGGCCTCCTCTGGACTGGCTCCAACACTTCCATGTGCTGGGGGCTCCAGAACTGCACACATATCTCCTTTGTACAGGGAGAGGGGCCAGAGGAAGGTCTGAAGGGGTGAAGTGAAAAAAATACACTAAAATGGTAAGTTGAGGTGATCACAGCTAAAATATTGGTATGTCTGCCGTGGCAGAGAGTAGGAACTTGATGATCTTTAATGTCCCTTCCAACCCAAACCATTCTATGATCTATGATTCTGTGATGCTGGACATACAAACTGAGGGCTGAGTGACTTTTGAAGCTGTGTCCAGGCTGTGAGAGATGTGTGCTTGATCCCAGCCTTCCCACACTGCATGCTTTGCTTCTCGTGGTGCCTGCAGAGCACAGAAGAATTTTGCACAGCCTCTTGGCTGCAAAGGACTTGCAAGAAAAGAAAAAAGGCAGAAAGACAAACAGAACTTCCTGACAATGCAGGAGCAAAGGGAGCTGAAAAGGAGAGACCAGCAGCGTTTAACTTCTCTGTCTGCCTCTCCTGCCCCTCTAATATTTTAAGCTTGTTTATTATCTGTGTTTAAGGAGATAGGAGAGGGAAAGCTTTTAGACACAGGAAGATGAAAAGTCAGTTCTGTCATCTGGAGTAAGAGTTGAACAATTCTATCCAACTGAGACAGGCTGAGCAACTGTGACAGGTTCAGTGGCTCAAGGACATCTGCAAATTACTCAGGAATTTACATATTGACTATTCTAACAGCACCAAGCTCATCACTCTGAAGAGAGAATTATGGCACCACTAAAGGAGCTCTGTCAAACCACACAGATCCATTTGCCTTTTTTTTTTTTTGGGCCAGTACTGAGTGTTTTAGTGCTTTTCTACAGGAAAACAAATTCAGACCAGACCACTGAAAGTAACCTGTAAAGCAAGGAAACTCCTGAGTCACAGAATGATGTGGGTTGGAAGGGACCTCTGGAGATCATCTAGTCCTGTTCTAACTCAGGGTCACCCAGAGCAAGTTGCACTTGATGGCATCATACAATCACAGAATGGTCTGAGATGGAAGGGACCAAGGTCATCCAGTCCAACCCCTCTGCAGTCAGCAGGGACATCCTCAGCTAGATCAGGTTGCCCAGAGTCCTGTTGAGCCTCACCTAGAATATAGAATCATACAACCACCATGGGTTGGAAGGGAGCACAAGGATCAGCCAGCTCCAACCCCCCTGCCATGCCCAGGGACACCTCACACTAGCTCAGGCTGGCCACAGCCTCAGCCAGCCTGGCCTTAAACGCCTCCAGGGATGAGGCGTATACTACCACCCTGGGCAACCTGTTCCACTACCCTCCTGGTGCAGAACTTGTTTCTAACATCCAATCTAAATCTACTCTGCTCTAGTTTGAAGCCATTGCCCCTTGTCCTATCATCCAAGCAGGCTGAAAGGTAAGGTGTGCTCTGTAACACTCATGTGCTATGTAAAAAGGAAGATCACTCACATGAGGAGAAAGGAAAACTCAGTATTTATCTTTATTTCATGTAGATGTCCCAAAGGAAGGAAATGCTCACCCAACACAGCAGCAGACTTTACCTGTGCAATCTTTCTGCTGTACTTTGCAGGTTGCAGACAGGAACCCTGAGAGCTGACATTTCAACGTGGGGTGTTGGAATTGCTGGGAGCTGCCACCCCCACTTTTCACATCACTCTTTCATGAGGCACCCCTGAGCCACTCTTCACCCCTTCACAGAATCACAGGAACATGCAGGCTGGCAAAGCCCCTCAGGAGCACAAAGTCCAACCTAGAACCCTACTCTGCAAGAGTCACCTTAAACCATAGCCCCAAGCACCACATCCAAACCACCCTGAAACACAGCCAGGCTGGGGGACTCCACCACCTCCCTGGGCAGCTCATGCCAGTCCCTCACCACTCTCTCCAGGAAAAACTTTTTTCCTGATGTCCAATCTAAACCTCCCCAGCCTCAGCTTGAGGCCATTCCCCCTTGTTCTGTCTCCAGTTCCCTGTGAGCAGAGCCCAGCAGCAGCCTCTCCACAATGTCCCTTCAGGTAGCTGCAGACAGCAATGAGCTCTGCCCTCAGCCTCCTCTTCCTCACACTACCCATCCCCAGCTCCCTCAGTCCCTCCTCGTCAGATTTATTTTCCAGGCCCTTCCCCAGCCTCCTTGCCCTCCTCTGGCCCCACTCCAGCACCTCCACATCTCTCTTGTATTGAGATGCCCAAAACTGAACACAACACTCAAGGTGTGACCTCACCAGAGCCAAGCCCAAGGGCACAATCCCCTCCCCACTCCTGCTGGCCACAGCATTTTAAATCCCAGTCAGGATGCCATTGGCTTTCCACTTATCTAAACCAGCTCAACTTTCTCTCCTAAAGCCATTTATGATGCAGACAACTAAGGAGGGAGCATAAAAGGTCCAAAATTAAATCTCAGTGAAAAAGCAGCAGTCTTTTGTTTCATCCTCTGCTGCTCTTTGGGAGACTTGTCTAATTAGGTCAACCTCTGCTTCCAACAGTTCATTGCAGACAGTAGCAGGCACGTTCTTGACTTCATCTTGAGCAATACACAAGGGTTGGCTCCTGCAGCAAATATGTTTGAGCCACCAAATGAGAGTTGCCATACTATAATGAAATTTGACAGCCTCCCATTGGGGATCCTACCCAGACCTGGTAATGTGACACAAGATTTCAAGTAGGATAATTAAAATAATTCTAAAGGAGGATATGAAAGCAGCCCCATACTTAGAACATTTGCTGGTAGAGTGACATTATTTGAGCTAATGACAAGGTTTAATTTGGGACTGGTAGTAGTGTTCTACCAAAAAAAAGGAGTCCTTTGGATCATTTCTGTGACTAAAAAGAAATGATTTCCTGTGATGGGGATGGAAATGTTCTGGCCCTGTTTGGAGTATTTATGGCTGACCTTGGAAACATCCCAGAGAGAGGGAAAAAAAAAATAGCTGGGAGTAAAGAAAAAAAAAATTACAGTGAAGCTCATTAAGAATTCATCTCAGTTGCAAAAAAAAAAAAAAAAATCCAAAACAACTCAAAATATTCACATGCTGGATCTATAAAGCTTAGAAATGTAAGCATGCCTCTAATGTAAGGATGGCTTTAAAGACAAATACCATAAAATCACAGAATGGTTTGGGTTAGGAAGGGCCTTAGACATCATCTAGTTCCAACCCCCTCCTACAGCCAGGCTGCACCATTTCCACTAGAAATAACAGGATGCAGGTGGAGCAGAGGCACTGGCAGAGGCTGGGACACATGGATTCATAGCATGGGTTGGAAAGGGCCTTAAAGATTATCTAGTTCCAACTCCCTGCCATGGGCAGGACACCTTCCACTAGCCCAGGTTGCTCAAGGCCACATCAATTTCGCCCTGAACACCCCCAGGGTGGTGTTCATCCCCTCCAAGGAGATGAGAGCTGTCTGGAACTTGTATTTGGGGGGATGAAAGGGAAAGGATGGAGCAGTATAGACTCACAGAATCACAGAATTAACCAGGTTGGAAGAGACTTCTAGGAGGTGTTCAAGGTCAGGCTGGACGAGGCCTTGAGTGACCTGTACTAGTGGGAGGNGTTCTACCAAAAAAAAGGAGTCCTTTGGATCATTTCTGTGACTAAAAAGAAATGATTTCCTGTGATGGGGATGGAAATGTTCTGGCCCTGTTTGGAGTATTTATGGCTGACCTTGGAAACATCCCAGAGAGAGGGAAAAAAAAAATAGCTGGGAGTAAAGAAAAAAAAAATTACAGTGAAGCTCATTAAGAATTCATCNGGGACTCCACCACTTCCCCAGGAAACTGTTTATCTTTGATCACCTTCCAGCCTCACCAACAAGAAGTGAGGCATTTTCATACAGTGAGAGAGTCATTCCCCACTGGAATGGGCTGCCCAGGGAGGTGGTGGAGTCACCGTCCCTGGAGGTGTTCAAGGCAGGTTTGGACGTGGCACTTGGTGCCATGGTCTAGTCTTGAGGTCTGGGGTAGTGGGTTTGGACTTGATGATCTTTGAGGTCTCTTCCAACCTTGCTATACTGTGATACTGTGATTTGGGTTGGAAGGAACCTTCCAAGCTCATCCAGTCCAACCTCTCTGCATCCAGCAGGGACATCTACAACTAGAGCAGGTTGCCCAGACCCCCAGACAACCTCACCTGCAATGGTTCCAGGGATGGGGCAACTCCCACCTCTCTGGGCAACCTGGGCCAGTCTCCCACCACCCTCACTGTAGCATATTTCTTCCTCCCAGCTAGTCTAAATCATCCTCTTTTGGTTCAAACCATCGCCTGTCATCCTGCCACAACAGGTTCTGCTCAAAAGCCTGGCCCCAGCTTTCTTACTGGCCCCTTTAAGTATTTCAAAGCAGGAGGTTAGGAAAGTAAGACCAAAACATCCAGACTGAGCTTGTCCTTCATTGTAATCCATCAAAAGGCAAAAGTTGGCAGTGGGAAGCTGGACCAGAAATCATGTCCTAAAAGACATTCGAAAATGAAATGACAGAGCCAGTGATGATGTATCACATCAGAGCTGAGCAAGGGACCCAAAGAATTATGGGAGCAGTGTGTGAAATAAAGCAGAAATAAATCTATAAGGGGCTTTGCAAGAGCCTGTGAGTTCCAAACAAGCCAAAAGGCTAAAGCAAATGAGGTACTAATACATACAGAGAATCCAATTCTCGGTCGGTGTATATTGATTTCAGTGTTCCTAAGCCAATTTCTAGCAGCTGATGACCTAGTGCAGGCTGTGTAATTCATCATTAATGGCAGATGAAAGGCTGAATGACTTGCCCATTACTATATCTATCTGAAGGAGATTGAGGCTGAGCCCAGGATCAGAAAAAAAGCCTCAAGAGCAGAAAGCCAGGCAGAAGGAGCAGGAAAAGCAGATGAGGAGAATGCCTGAGTAATTAAACAGAAAGAATGCAGCCAGTGCCTGAGGGTTGTGCAGACAAGTGGCCACACATCATCCTGGCCCAAACAGGGCCCACATGGCACTAGTTTGTAACCCTTCCACATGAATCACAGAACCACAGCATCACAGAGTGTCAGGGGCTGGAAGTGACCTCCAGAGATCATTGAGTCCTACCCCTGCCAGACCTCCTGCCATCATTTTCCTCCTCTCTTCCTTTCCTCATCTTAATCCCTTCCTCCTGACCTCTGTTGCCCATCAAGGACTATCTGAACTCCAACCCTTCCTCCTGACCTCTGCTGCCCATCAAGGACTATTTGAAGTTCAACCCTTCCTCCTGACCTCTGCTGCCCAAAGACTATTTGAACTTCAACCCTTCCTCATGACCTCTGCTGCCCATCAAAGACTATTTGAACTTCAACCCTTCCTCATGACCTCTGCTGCCCATCAAGGGGCATCTGGACCTTCAACCTTTACTCCTGACCTCTGCTACCCATCAAGGACCATTTTGAATCCACACAACTCTCACAGCCCTGGAGCAGGCTGCCCAGAGAGGCTGTGGAGTCTTTCTCTGGAGAGATTCCAAACCCACCTGGCCACTGTGATCCTGGGCAAGCTGTGTGCCCCTGCGTTAGCAGGGGGATTGGACTGGGTAGTCCTCAGAGGTCCCTTCCAACCCTCACCACACTGGGATTCAGTGACTCTGTGAGGACTCAATTGCAGTGTGCCTGTTAGAAGGAGCACAGTGGGTTTTCTAGAGGGGCATGTAAATGAAAATTAATAAACACACAAACTTGTCCTATTTATCTGAATTTTCTTGTGTTTTATTAGCCCAGAAACTCATTTTATTTCAAGGGGCTTTGAATTTTCAGCAAATTACTCATGATCTGGGACCTAAAGGGAGTAGAGAGACACACAACTGCCTGCTTTTCACTGATGCAAATCTCCTTTTCAGACCTCTACCCATAATGAAGAGCATAATAAGAGTTCCATTTGGGGTTGTTTTATGGAGTGGCATAAAGGAGCTTTCACACAAATAAAACACAAGCCCACTGCTGAAAAGGAGACTCTTTTCACCACAAAATTAAGGAGAAGCATCAGTTCCTGGTGGGACTTAGATTGGAGAAGCATTTAATCTGAAAAGTAGTCCACCCTTTTAAGTGGTTTCTGCTGAAGACCTTAAAAAGTGCTGCAAAGAGCTGTAATTAGGTGCAAATAAGTTTGTCTCTCTGCTAATGTGGATGCTGCTGTGCTGTCACTTTTAAAAACCACTTTAATTTCATCTTTTTTTTTCTCCTTGCCTTGACTTGCCAGCAAGGTGCTGGGCAGGGAGCTCAAGAGAGAGATGCTGGAGGACTGGGAANCCAGACCCCCAGGGCCTGTTCCTCATAGAATCATTGAATGCATTGGGTTGGAAAGGACCTGTAAAGGTCGTATAGTCCAATACCCTGTCCCTTGTATTTTATCAGCCCAGAAACTCATTTTATTTCAAGGGGCTTTGAATTTTCAGCAAAGGGACATCATGCATTAGATCAAGCTGCCCAGAGCCCTGTTGAGCCTCACCTTGAGTATCTCCAGGGCCTCAACTACCTCCCTGGGAAGCCTGTTCAGTGTTCCACTATCCTCATGGTGAAGATGAAGAGAGGCTGAGGGACCTGGGGCTTTTCTGCTTGCTGTCTTATCATAGGATTACAGAATGCATTGGGTTGGAAGGGACCTTTAAAGGCCTTCTAGTCCAAACCCTCTGCAGTGAGCAGGGACCTCTCCAACCAGATTATCAATTAAATACTTCAAGAGCATTGAAAGACTTAAAGAGTTAGGAGGATGGGACCAGGTTTTTTTCAGTGGTGCCCAGGGATAGGACAAGAGGCAATTGGCACAAACCTGAATATGAGGAGGAACTTCTTTACTTTGAGGGTGGTGGAGCACTGGAGAGGGCTGCCCAGAGAGATTGCAGAGTCTCCATCTCTGGAATCATTCAAAACCTGTCTGTGCAGGAATGCAGCATGAAGTGCATTTATGGCTGCTAAATGAAGGTGGAAAAGAGGTTTTGCAGTTTAATTTGCTGCTTCTCAGGAGCTAATGTGAAGTCTGTGGTATCTGGTTGGGAAGAAGAGACTGAAAGACTCAGGGCAAGAAAACAGGTGGTGTGTGGTACAGAGTCATAATAGTCAGGGAAAGAAGAATAAGGCAGTGTAATTACATGAACATGTTTCCTGTCATGAAAGCCTGTCTATCACCCAGGACAGAGCCCTCAGAACAAATGCTGCAGGAAAGCAATAAAACACTGCCTGTTGCAGGGGCTCAAGGCACAGGAAAGGGAGGAAGAGCAGATCTTACATGTTTAATTAACCTTGCTGCAACGAGAATGTCAAACAACTCCACTAGCACTGATATGCTAACAGGGGGAAGAATAAACATTGATGCAAAAATGAAGAACAGCAGAAGCCAACCTTCCCTGACAACTTCCAGGAGTGCTGAAAGAAGCTGACAAGAGAGGCAATGCTGGGTTATCTCCAGTGAGCAGGCAGAGCTGCACTTCATTTGCTTTTATATCTTCCCTCTCTCCTCCCTCCCTCTTTCTTCCCTTTCATGACCTGCAGGGCATGTGTTGTGGCAGAGCACACTGCTGAGCACAGGTGACATATTCAACTATCACATCATCTGGAGTCATCCTGGCTTGTGTAGGAAATGCTGTCTCCAGCAGGAGCAGGGAAGTGATTGTTCCTCTGTACTCAGTTCTGGTGTGGCCACACCTGGAGTACTCTCCAGTTTTGGGCACCTCAACACGAGAGGGATGTTGGAGGTGCTGGAGCCAGTGCAGAGGAGGGTAAGGAAGCTGGGGAAGGGCCTGGAGAATGAATCTGATGTGATTCTATGATAGTTTAATCAATAACCTTTAACAGGAGTAGCCAGCAGAGGTGGCTGGCTAACAGCTCTCCACAGGGAACTCCTCTGGTAAACCATAAAGAGAAGTGGATGCAAAGATAGTTCCCAGCATCACAAACAGAGAGGGGGGGACCACTCCTTTCACCATAATATCTGGAGCTCTCTGCTGAAATGCCATCTGGAACATGACCACCAGCCCTAGGTATGGTGGCAGCTTTTGTGTAGGATCTGCAGCCTTCCAGGCATAGCATCCAGACTGGTAAATTCATTACAGCAATTAGATTGTAACTTCATATACACCACGGTGGGAGTACACCAAAGGCTCCCTTTACTGCTTTGCAAGGGAGGCAGCTTCAGCCATGGGTTGAGCAAAACTATACCACTGGTGAGTCTTTTCATTTTCTCTTCATGAAGAAAAAATCAGGAGAAAGAGGAATTATTTGAGCAACAGGGAAAGAAATCTTCTAATCTTTAAATTAAACAAAAAAAAAAAAAAGAAAAGAAAAATCAACTTGGATCAACCCCAGATTTTTTTTCCCCCCTTAGCATAAAAGACTTTGCTTTGTTCTTGGCTTTTTCCTCCTTTTTAATGTTTTCTCATTTTCTATTTTGCTCACTCTGAGAAGTGTTCATTTGAAATGGAAGCCCCCAAAGTTCTGATTGCTCAGAACTGTCTCAGACATTCTCCAAAATGTCTGTTTGAGACTGTTTCCAATGTTAAAGCATCTCTAGATAGGCCTTTTAAAGCAGAGTACTGCATCCAGGGTGATTCTCCCCCTTTGCTCTGCTCTCCTCAGACCCCACCTGCACTGGAGCCCCCAGCACAGAAAGGACATGAAAGTGTTGGAGTNTTTTTTTCCCTTTCTTTTTTAAAGCTGTGCTGTTTATAAAAGAAAATGATTTGGAAAATATCCTCCAGAACAACTTCCTCACTAAATGTTTACTGCATGTTGCACTTGAAACCATAAAAGCTCCTCAGAGCAGCAGCCTGCTTACCATAAAATGTCAGCTGTCCTCGTGCCACGTTCTTCCCTCTCACATTTTCAGCCACACACTCATAGAGTCCAGCATCCTCTTGCTGAAAATTTGGGATTTCAAGAAGTCCACTTGACCTGTGCCTCCTGGCTTTTCTGGGTATCTGTTTCCCATCTGCTCTCCTCCAGCTAATTGTAGGAACAGGGCTAAATAAGAAAAATAAAGCAAAATGAGACTTGTAGAAATAAACAAACAAACAACAGAAGGCAATTGTGGGTTCCATCCTGAGAAGCTCTGGTCTGACCAACACAAGGCTGTTTCATCTTGGAGGCTGATGAAGACATGGTTAGTCTGAAGACTCTGGCACAGGGTCTGGAGCAATTTTATTCTGGGGCTATAATATATCTCTAATATATCTAATAGAATCTCTAATATGTATGGAACAGGTTGCCCAGGGAGGTTGTGGCTGCTCCCTCCCTGGAGGTGTTCAAGGCCAGGTTGGAGGAGGCCTTGAGTGACCTGTACTAGTGGGAGGTGTCCGTGCCTATGGCAGGGGGTTGGAACTAGATGATTCTTGATGTCCCTTCCAACCTTACCATTCCATGATTCTATATTCCAGGTGAGGCTCTGGGCTACCTGAGGATGTCCCTGCTGACTGCAGAGGGGGTTGGACTAGATGAGGTTTGGAAGTTCCTTCCAAATCAAACTATTCTATGATAAATACTACATTTGTATAGTAAATAATCCTCATACATGTACCAAAAGTGCATCACTCCCACCTCATCAGTCTTTCCTCTCTTCTTCCCTTTGGGAAGGCAGAGGGGTTCATGGAGAGCCTCTGGCACTCCTCTGGTGCTCAGCCCAGCCCTGCCCTTGACAGGAGTGCTGCCAGAGCACAAGACATGTTTGAAGTGCCACATCAAGGTCTGCAAAACAGGAGATGTATAAAAGAAATTCAACTTTCCTTAGGAGTTTATATTTTGGTAAGCAAAGCTCCTGCTCACCCCCAGTCCTTTCTTTTGACTAACTGCAGTTAGTAACTGCTGCAGAGTGCTGTGGAAGATCCATGTTCTGGCTAGCCCAGGCATGATGCCATGGTCCCCTTCCCTCTGCTGGCAAGGGGAGGGAGCAGAGTATAGGGAGAAGACAAAAGGCTTGGGGACAGCCACTTTGAGGGTCCAAGACTTGCCCTGACTTGTTCTTCCCCAAATAAGGGAAAGCAAGCTCCTGACTACATCTAACATGGTTGGGTTTGGCAAAGTGCCATTCTGATTGGTGAATCTCTGTGGCCAAAAGAGCCATGACACTGGGGCAAACAGTAAACAGGCTTTTGCCACATGCCTGAGCTGCTTTGGCTGCAAAGTGCCATTCTGATTGGTGAATCTCTGTGGCCAAAAGAGCCATGACACTGGGGCAAACAATAAACAGGCTTTTGCCACGTTCCTGAGCTGCTTTGCCTGCTCTGCCCTGCCACTTTTATGCTCTGCTTTGCCTGCAATGATTTTCAAGACACTGACAGAGCTCCCCTCAAGTGTTTGAGTACTGCCTGACAGTATCTTGTGAGTAAATATTCAAAGCTTCTTTGTAAGAAATTCTGTAACTAGATTCTACTGTGCCTTCTGCCTTAGCATCAGCGAGGAGCCTCTCGAGTCCCCTAGGGGGTAAGCAGCATAATGGACCACAAGAACCTCTTCCCAGTTCCAAGTTTAATGTTTGTATTTGCCAGTTATTTCCATAAGTGTTCTAGGTTGCCTGCTCCCTGTGTGTACAGATATCCAAGCCCTGCATTTCAAACACTGTAAAAGAGTTTTCTGGTGAGATTTAATGTTAATAAACAACTGCAACAGCCATCAACAGTCTTCGTCTGGTGATCAAAATTATTATCAATCAATTATATTGCATAATTCATAACACTGAGGAAAGGGAATGATGAGGAACACCCTGCAAAATGCACAATACAGTGCTCTGAAAGTGAGAAGCTGAAGGAATAATGAATAGTGGCTCCACACTTACTTCCCCAAGGCAAAGCACTCCAGTTTCACCGTTGTGCCTTTGGCAGATGGAACCGTTTCTGGGAACTGCACTTCTATTTTCGGCTCATACTCTCCCATCACCCCTGTGAACATAAAAGAGATGCTAAGGCTTGGGTGAATTTTGGCAATCGATTCACAAGTGATCCCAGGCCAGCACACAGCTCTTCTAGACATCATTACTTGCCCAATTAATCCACTCATTTTAAACACAGCCTGTTTCTAGCAGCCAGGCAGTGTGGGTTCTTTTCCCACTCACTGCCCAAGGAAAATCAGAACCAGTGCTCCCCACCAGCTGCCAAAAATTAACTTTTCTTCATGGCTCTGCTCCTTTTTGCTTTGGGAGAGTCAGGAGTATTGCTGGTAGGCTGTGAAAGAGGGCAGCAGGGGCGGGCGGCTGGGAGGGCAGCAGGGGCGGGCGGCTGGGAGGGCAGCAGGGGCGGGCGGCTGGGAGGGTATCTTATCAACATATATAAATATCCAAAAGGTGGAGGCCATGAAGATGGGGTTGGGCTCTTCTCAGTAGTTCTTTGTGTGTTTACAAGTGGCAATGAGTACAAATTGGAACCCAGGAAGTTTCACTTGAACTGAAAGGGAAACTTCTTTATTTTGAGGGTGACAGAGCGCTGGAGCAGGCTGCCCAGAGAGGGTATGGGGCCTCCCTCTCTGGAGAGATTCCAAA
>WBNM01043849.1:698-25455 GCA_013399055.1 Ramphastos sulfuratus | reverse complement strand
AGAATCATAGAATGGTAAGGTTGGAAGGGACCTCAAAGATCATCTAGTTCCAACCCCTGCCATAGGCAGGCACCCCTCCCACTAGTGCAGGCCACTCAAGCCCTCATCCAACCTGGCCTTGAACACCTCCAGGGAGGGAGCAGCCACAACCTCCCTGGGCAACCTGTGCCAGTGTCTCACCACCCTCACTGCAACCAACTTCCTCCTAACATCCAGTCTAAATCTCCCTTCTGCCAGTTTAAACCCATTGTGATCCTGGGCAACATGCTATGAATGACCCCTGCTTTAACAGGGGGCTGTTGGACTGGATGATCTCCAGAGGTCCCTTCCAGCCCCTACCATTCTATGATTCAGTGATTCTATGTTTCTATGATAGCAACACCTAAGGAGGTTCACACCTTCTAGAACACAAAATGCAGAACAAATAACCATTAGAGAGGGAAAAAAAAAAAAAAAAAAAAAAAAGAAAAGGCAGTGGAGTTAATCAAGGTTTCTATTAACTCCAAGGATTTAGATGTGCAGGGATCATATCCTCTTCATGTAATCCCTTTATTTTAACTGCCCCAGTAAATCAGGCCTCGTGGCAGCCTCTTGATGAAATTTGTGTTTAAAAATTTGGGCACATAAAAAGGCCATTATCTTCATGACAAATGGCTCCAGCTCCACTCACTGGACTGTCTTAAAACCAGCACATATAATTTCACCAATAGTGATTAGCAGCTAATTGATGATTGCAGTTTAAATCTTAGCGCTTCCTGGATGCTGGCCAAGTGTTGGGTGGGCGAGGAGCAAGTGGTGCTGGATAGAGTCATAGAATGGTCTGGGTTGGAAGGCACCTCCAAAGGTCATCCAGTGCAAGCCTCTCTGCAGTCAGCAGGGACATCTTCCACTGGAGCAGGTTGCCCAGAGCTGTGCTGAATCACAGAAACATGCAGGCTGGCAAAGCCCCTCAGGAGCACCAAGTCCAACCTAGAACCCTACTCTGCAAGAGTCACCTTAAACCATAGCCCCAAGCACCACATCCAAACCACCCTGAAACACAGCCAGGCTGGGGGACTCCACCACCTCCCTGGGCAGCTCATGCCAGTCCCTCACCACTCTCTCTGTGAAAAACTTTTTCCTAATGTCCAATCTAAACCTCCTCAGCCTCAGCTTGAGGCCACTGCCCCTTTTCTGTCTCCAATGACCTGTGACAAGAGCCCAGCAGCAGCCTCTCCACAGTGTCCCTTCAGGTAGTTGTAGACTTGTACAGAAAGCCAACTGTATCCTGGGCTGCATCAAGAGAAGTGTGGCCAGAAGGTCAAGGGAGGGGATTCCACCCTCTACACAGCTCTTGTGAGATCCCACTTGGAGTACTGTGTCCAGTTCTGGAATCCTTATTACAAGTTCACATTCTGTAATTCTGTGCTCCATAACCTCCCTAGAGATGCTGAAGGCCAGGTTGGATGAGGCCTTGAGCAACTTCTTGTAGTGGGAGGTGTCCCTGCCTATGGCAGGGGGTTGGGATTAGATGAGCTTTGAGGTCCCTTCTAACCTAAACCATTCTATGATTCTATAATGGGGTTATGCATCACAGAATTCCAGCATGGTGGGGTTGGAAGGGACCTCTGGAGACCATCCAGTCCAGCACTGGAACAGGCTGCATGCAGAAGCTGTGGAGGCTCCAAGCCTGGATGTGTTTGAAGCCAGGTTGGATAAGGCCTTGAGGAATCTAGCTAGAAGGAGGTGTTGCTGCCCATGGCAGGGAGGTTGGAATTAGGTGATCTTTAAGGTCCATTTCAATCCAAATCATTCTATAAGAGCCTGGAGAAGAGAAGGCTTCGAGGAGACCTTAGAGTAGCCTTCCAGTATCTGAAGGGGGCCTACAGGAAGGCTGGGGAGGGACTATTGACAAGGTCGTGCAATGCCAGGACAAGGGGCAATGGGTTTGAACTGGCAGAGGGGAGATTGAAACTGGATGTTAGGAGGAAGTTCTTTACAGTGAGGGTGGTGAGACACTGGCACAGGTTGCCCAGGGAGGTTGTGGAGCACAGAATCACCCAACGTGATCACGTTGGGTGCTTCTGTGCTCCACAACCTCCCTGGAGGTGTTCAAGGCCAGGTTGGAGGAGGCCTTGAGTGACCTGTGCTAGTGGGAGGTGTCCCTGCCTATGGCAGGGGTTTGGAACTGGATGATCCTTGAGGTCCCTTCCAACCTTACCATTCTATGATTCTATGATAATTCTGTGATTCTAGGAGCTGGCACAGAAGCCACTTTCTCCCCTCCCAGCTAAGCAGGGTGCCTTCTCACTCCACCCTCATAGGAGATCATCTCATGTTCTCACCACAAACTCAGTGCTTCCAAACACCTCATCTGCAATAACCACGTTCATGTGAGGGGTTGGCTACAGGCAGGAGGCTGGCAGCAACCAGCCCATATTTTCCAGGCAAGAAATTTTTGTCAGACACCAGAAGGTGACAATGAATATTCTTGCAGAAGAAGCTTCTAATAAGGCATTTCTATTTCTGGATCAAGCGTCCCTAACTGTTATCATTTAAACAGGCACATTTTAATTAATCTTAATTGGAAATTAACATGGAAATGTATTTTTTTTCTTATCTACCCCAAAAAAAGGACGATGATACAAATCAACTGTCTGGGTAACTTTAGAAATCCTCTTTTGCTTTCTTCTTTCTCTTCTGTTTCATTCCACAGACTACTAAAAATAGCACCAATTCTGCTGGGACTTACAGCCTGAGCTAGCAGCAACCCAAACAACAAAGTGCTTTTGTTCACTTTTGGGCAGCATAAAATGAGCAAATCTGTAGGATAGCCAAACCCTAAAATCTATTTTATTTCCTGGCTTTGTCTCAGTGCCACCAGCTTTTTTTTTTTTCCTTCTACAATTATTGCCTGGTATTGAGAGTTGTTCCAGTGGTGGGAAAAGCAGCCTTGGCCACAGCATTGTAAACCCCACTGCTGTCTATGACTTGGAAGCACAGCTAAAGCACAGGTCTCCACCACCACTGAGCCTCTGCAGAATCACAGAATGTTAGAGGTCAGAAGGGACCTGCAGAGATCACCCAGTCCAACCCCCTGCCAAAAGCAGGATCTCCTAGGGTAGCCTGCACAGGAATGCATCCAAGCAGGTTTGAAAGTCTCCAGAGAAGGAGACTCCAACCTCTCTGGGCAGCCTGCTCCAGGGCCCCATCACCTTCACTGTGACACTCCTTGTGTCAAGGTGAAACCTTCTATGTTCAGGTTTGTATCTATTGCTCCTTGCCTTATTACTGTGCAACACTGAAAAGAGATTGGCCCCCTCCACTTGGCACCCACCCCTCAGATATTTATAGACACTGAATGGATTTCCCCTTCTCTTCTCAAGACTGAACAGCCCCAGGGCTCTCAGTCTCTCTTCATAGGGCACATACTCAAGTCCTCCAATCGACTTGCACAGCTGACTTGCTAAAGGGCAGGGATCCATCCAGAGGGACCTGGACAGGCTGCAGAGCTGTGCCCAGGCCAACCTCATGACATTCAACAAGGCCAAGGGTAAGGTCCTGCACCTGGGTAGGCACAATCCCAAGCACAACTCCAGGCTGGGTGGGGAATGGCTGAGAGCAGCCCTGAGGAACAGGCCCTGGGGGTCTGGGGTGAGGAAAAGCTCAACATGAGGCTGCAGTGTGAGTGCAGCCCAGACAGCAACTGTGTGCTGGGCTGCAGCAAGAGCAGTGTGGGCAGCAGGGCAAGGGAGGGGATTGTGCCCCTTTGCTCTGCTCTCCTCAGACCCCAGCTGCAGTCCTGTGTGCAGTTCTGGAGCCCCCAGCACAGGAAGGACATGGAAGTGTTGGAGTGGGTCCAGAGGAGGCCACCAAGATGCTGAGAGGGTTGCAGCAGCTCTGCTGTGAGGACAGGCTGAGAGAGTTGGGGCTCTGCAGCCTGGAGAAGAGAAGGCTTCCAGGAGACCTTAGAGTAGCCTTCCAGTATCTGAAGGGGGCTACAGGAAGGCTGGGGAGGGACTATTGACAAGGTCTTGCAATGACAGGACAAGGGGCAATGGGTTTGAACTGGCAGAGGGGAGATTTAGACTGGATGTTAGGAGGAAGTTCTTTCCAGTGAGGGTGGTGAGACACTGGCACAGGTTGCCCAGGGAGGTTGTGGCTGCTCCCTCCCTAGAGGTGTTCAAGGCCAGGTTGGATGAGGCCTTGAGTAACCTGTACTAGTGGGAGGTGTCCCTGCCTATGGCAGGGGGTTGGAACTAGATGATCCTTGAGGTCCTTTCCAACACTACCATTCTATGAACCATCCTTGTGGCTCTCTGTTGGCCTCTCCAGCAGATTCCTGTCTCACTTGAATTGGGAACTGTGGCCAGTTTTGGGCTCTCTCTCTGTACTCTGATACAGATATTTCAGGCCATGACTGAATTGCTGGGCGAGAGCCAGGCACAGAAAGCAAACACCTCGACCCCAACCCCTACATCATTCCCCTGCTCCAGGACCTACCATCGTTCCTGAGGATGAGTGGGGTGGGGGGACCCAGGACTCTGCTGTTGGTCACTGTGTTGGTCACCACGCAGGTGTAGTTGCCCGCGTCGGAAGCCTCCACTTTGGCGATGTAGAGGTTGCCTGTCTCCTGCGACACGAAGCGCCGATTGTCCTGGTGAACGAAGGTTGGGTACTCGTTGAAGATCCAGGCATAGGTCAGCTCTGCAAGCAGAAGGCACCACCAGAGTTAGTCATGCACTGCACATGCTCACAGGGTACCGCCTGCTGCTGGGCTCCATGGAATCGTTTTGGCTGGGGAAATAAAAACCCTTTAAGATCACCTAAGGGCAACCCAAGGCTACACCATGGCCCTCAGCACTGGATCTACACAGCTGCTCAACACCTCCAGCAATGGGCACTTCCACCACCTCCCTGGGCAACCTCTTCTAGGGATTGACAATGAAAATCTCCCTTTTGTCCCATCGATTGCCACTTGGGAGAAAAGACTGAGCCCCACCTCTCTCCAGCCTCCTTTCAGAGAGTTGTAGAGAGCAAGGTCTGCCCCCAGCCTCCTTTTCTCCAGGCTGAACAACTCCAGTTCCCTCAGCTGCTCAGAATCACACAGAAACACACAGAGGGGCTTTGCCAGCCTGGATCACCAACACCAACCTAGAACCCTACTCTACAAGATTCACCTTAAATCATAGCCTTAAGCACCACATCCAAATCACCCTTAAACACAGTCAAGGGGGGGTGACTCCTCCACCTCCCTGTGCAGCTCATTCCAGTCCCTGACCACTTTTTCCTAAAGTCCAAAAGACTTCTGCTCTAGACCCTTCACAAGCTTTGTCACCCTCCTCTGAACCTGCTCCAGCACCTCAATGTCTTTCTTAGAGTGAGTGTCCCAAAACTAAACACAGTATTTGAGGTGCAGCCCCATCAGTGCTGTGCCCTAGTCCTGCTGGCCACACTATTCCTGGTGCCAGTCAGGGTGCTGGTGGCCTTCTTGGCCACCTGGGCACACTGCTGGCTCCAATTTCACCATCTGTCAACCAGCACCCCCAGGTCCTTTTCCTTGGGGCAGTTTTCCAGGCACTCTGCCCCAGAACTGTAGCTTTGCAGGGGATTGTTGTGGCCAAAGTGCAGGACTCAGCACTTGGCGT
Organism: Ramphastos sulfuratus; assembly: GCA_013399055.1. Taxonomy (NCBI): domain Eukaryota; kingdom Metazoa; phylum Chordata; class Aves; order Piciformes; family Ramphastidae; genus Ramphastos; species Ramphastos sulfuratus. The sequence goes on along the minus strand of WBNM01043849.1, from coordinate 19,828 downwards.
TGCCGAGCCTCAGACATTTAGCTTTGGCACATCAGTCCTGCCTGTCCATCCCAAGCCAGAGCTGGAGCTCTGAAAAGTCATTTTCTTCCTGCCCTCTTTGGTTAGGGAAATGGATATTCAGAGAATAAAAAGGTCAACAACTTGCAACTTCTCATCTTTATGTTTCCAACAAATTTCCAGCTGGGACACTTCAGAGCCTGCACAAGGATTTAACATTATTGTTGCTTTGACTCTGCAACAGAGACTCATAGAATGGGTTGGGTAGGAAGGGATCTTACAGATCATCTAGCTCCAGCCCTGCTGTCACGGGCAGGGACATCTTCCACTAGATCAGGTTGCATTTTACTGCATCTCACCTTTTTGCCATGAGCATTTCAGCCTGCCTCATGACTTAGAATCATAGAATCAGTCAGGGTTGGAAGGGCGCACAAGGATCAGCCAGTTCCAATCCTGCCCATGGCAGGTGTCCCTTCCAGCCCTGACTGATTCTGTGGTTCTGCACAGGCAGTTGCAGCAGGTTTTGCCCAAGGTTCTGCTCAGTTGCTTGTTGGTTATCTCAAAAGATGGAGATGTCACAGCCCCTCTCTGTGACCTGTTCTAGAATCACAGAACCAGTCAGGGTTGGAAGGGAGCACAAGGATCAGCCAGTTCCAACCCCCCTGCCATGGGCAGGGACACCTCACACTAGATCAGGCTGGCCACAGCCTCATCCAGCCTGGCCTTAAACACCTCCAGGGATGAGGCTTCCACCACCTCCCTGGGCAACCCCTGCCAGGCTCTCACCACCCTCATGCTGAACAGCTTCTTCCTAACCTCCAGTCTGAATCTCCCCATTTCCAGCTTTGTTCCATTCCCCCCAGTCCTATCCCTATCTGACAGCCTCAAAAGTCCCTCCCCAGCTTTCTTGTAGGCCCCCTTCAGATATTGCAAGGCCACAATAAGGTCCCCTTGCAGCCTTCTCCTCTCCAGACTTTCCTTTTACTTCTTTCTTATTAAATTTGTTTCCTTTCCAGACAGTTGAGAGGAGGATTTTCTGCGCCGCCTTTATTTATTCCTTCGCAATCTCTGAGTCAGCAGAACCCCTGCATGCTAAATGAAGCAGCTGTAATCTTCTACATGACTAATTAGACAGTACTCTGTGCTTTATAAGGCAGCTTTGCAAGTGATTTGAGCAATGAAATAGGGAGAGAGACGCTGCAAGTGGCTGCAGAGTTTGTAAGTGAGGTTAATGCCACAGAACGCTGTTATGTTTGCCTAAGACTTATGCCCAAACACCCTGAAAAGTCTCAAAGAATTAAAGTGGATCCACTTGTAATTTTCTAAAGGAAGCACTAATTATGCTAAAAAGCACATTCTTAGTTTAATACTCTAATGAGTCATAACTGTAATTGACCTCAACTACCACCAGGCACTTTGGAAAACATATTCTGCCCTCACGTTCTGCTGCTTACACAGGGGGGAGGCTGACTGCAGCTTGCTGGCTTTTATTTCTTTATTTTGAACAACAGGATTACACAAAGCCTGCTCAGACTTTTAGGGAGAGCTGGTAATCACGTTTAGGTGGGAATATCTAATCATCATATTTACACATATGAATCTCATTACAAGTAACCTCATGCTGATGTCAAGAGGATACTCAGAGCAAACAAGGTACCACTTCTCAGCTGGGTGATTATTCCCTGCAAGCAGTTAAGGGTTGGTTGTTGTGTTGTTGTTTTGGTTTGGATTTGTTTTTTTCTTTAAATTTCCTCTTGGTGAACAATTATCTGCTTCCTCCAGAAGCATCCAGCAACAGGCAAATAAACATCACTGCCCTGGGAGGCTGAGAGGCATTTACATTTGAATGAATCTGCACACAGCAGGTTTCCAGCAAAGCCCCCACCCCGAGCTCTGCAATGCTCAAGGGGTTTGCAGCCACTGTGGAATGGTGAATTGACCACAGGATCCTCAGGAAAGCATAGAACTGGGAGGGTCTTTCTGGATCAATAGTCCCTGTCCCATCCTGTCCTTCACCAGGAGGTTATGTTAGTCCCACTCATAAACATAAACCCTTGAAGCAAGAAGGTTTTTGGCTTCTACTTTTCTCCTGAATGCTGGAATTAGTTTAATTGCTAAGAACCCTCTAATTTCCAGGTTAAATATTTTTATCACTAGTCTATAAGCTATGTGCTTGTGGGCTAATGATGCCTTTAGCTTAGAGAGTTCTTGACTCTTTCCTGGTGAGAGCCATCAAGAGCCCTCCTGCCTTCACTTTCAAGATGCTTTCCAATCTTCTCATTCTTGGAGCAGCTTTTCCTACCCTCTGCCTTAGTTAAAAGTCTTGAATATTTGTGTGGTTTCAGCTGAGTGCCAGGTTGGGAACCTTGGGCAAGCAGGTCAGGGGAGAGCAGAAGGCAAATGTAAAGCTGTGCAAGAGTTAAGATCTGATCCAAGAGAGCATCAAATCATAGAACCATAGAATTGTCTTGGTTGGAAAAGGCTCCCAAGATCGTGGAGCCCAAGTGGTGATCTAGAACCACCGTGGCCACTAAACCATGTCCCCAAGTGCCATGGCCACACCTTAAACACCTCCAGGGATGGGGACTCCACCACCTCCCTGGACAGCCTGTGCCCGTCCCTGACCACCTTTCAGCAAAGTGTTTTTTTCCTAATCTCCAATTTCAACCTCCCCTGGCCCAATTTTAGGCCATTCCATCTTGTTCTATCACCTGCTATTAGGGAGAAGAGATTGATCCCCACCTCACTGCAGCCTCCTGTGAGGTGATGACCTGGGATTCCTCCACAAAACAAAAAAAACCAACCCAGGAAAAAAAATGAGACCTAGTTCTGGAGTGCAAAAGTTCAAAATCTCTCCCAAATCCATCCTCAAAATATTAATTTGGGAACATAAATGAGAGGAGCAGGACAAAGATCTGATGTTGCACCTCTCACCTCTGCCTTCCTTTCACTGCAACAAGTCACTGGCCAGAAAAATACAACTGCTTGGCTTCCACAGAGTCAGACACTAGAAGCAGACTATGGCTGTATCATATTTAAAACAACTGGGTAATTCTCACTCTAAAAACAACATGGGACTAATGGAATACAGAGCACAGGGAATAACAGAGACTGGAGCATCCAGGAGTGCCTTTGCTTGTGTGGCACCATGTAAATAAACACCGTATCAAACTCACTTTGATTTCCTCCGGGATCCTAGTGCAATATTTATGGCTTCTCAAACCTGACAAGATGCCTTTTGATAAGGTTTCACACACTAATTGCTCTGGAAGTGATAGACAGTTCACATCCCATAGGCAATTTGTAACCACTGTGTAAACAGACACTTAAAATGCAGCTGGAGATGGCTCCTGGTGAAACGCTTATGGAAGTTCCAGGCACGGAGTCTTCCAGCACCAAGAACGGGTAGTAAGAGGCAATTTGTGGTTGTCTCATTGCACATTAGACTCCATATCCTTGAGAGGTTTACTCCAAACTCCTGCTTTCTCATTCAGGGCTCTTTTCATGCAATTTTGCCTATTTCACAGTGCTTTTAATTTCCCCTTTGAAGCGCACTCGAGCAGGTGTCTCAAACAGACTTATCAGAAGATTTCTGACCCTTATTTACTGTTTTTTCAAGGCAAGAAACTTCAGCAGCTGCAATCCCACCTCCAGCCTGGTCACCCCTTGCCAAGACCTGTCTTGTACTTTGATACTGGACCTCATCTTGCTGAGGAGCTGGATTTACATCACAGACCAGAAGATTTCTGGGTGGCAGAGCTTCACTTCTTTAATGACCATCAGCAAAGACAGGAGGCTGGAGAAGTCACTTGTGTGTTTTTGGTACAGATTGTCTATGCAGCTTGGCTTGAGCCATCACCAGGCGGAAAACATGCAACCCCTGGACCACCCCTCCTCTGCAAACTACATGCAACCCCTGGACCACCCCTCCTCTGCAAAACTACATGCAACCCCTGGACCATCCCTCCTCTGCAAACTACATGCAGCCCCTGGACCACCCCTCCTCTGCAAACTACATGCAGCCCCTGGACCACCCCTCCTCTGCAAACTACATGCAGCCCCTGGACCACCCCTCCTCTGCAAACTACATGCAGCCCCTGGACCACCCCTCCTCTGCAAACTACATGCAGCCCCTGGACCACCCCTCCTCTGCAAACTACTTTTTTCATCTACACAAACCCACGCCGACGGTGTTCACCTACAGAAATCCATCCTGACACACACTTGGATATTTGGAATACCCACATTACCACCACAGGCACATGTTATAAGAAGGAAAATTGATTTCTTTTTGCCCCAAAGAATGTAAGATTCTGTGCATGAGGTCACAAGTTTATCAATATGTGCAGGTGAGTGCCAGGAGGCTGGAGCCAGGCTCTGCTGGGTGATGCCCAATGACAGGACAAGGGGCACTGGGTGGAAGCTGAGGCATAGCAAGTTCCATGGAAACATGAGGAGGAATTTTTTCCCTGTGAAGGTGACAGAACCCTGGACCAGGCTGTGCAAGGGGGTTGTGGAGTCTCCCTCTGGAGATACTCAAGAACTGTCTGGATGTGTTCCTGTGTGCTCCTGCTCTGGCAGGGGGGATGGACTGGATGAGCTTTTGAGGTCCCTTCCAGCCCCTGACATTGATTCTGTGAAGCTGTTAAGTATTTGCTCTACTGGTCCAGAGCACAGACAACGGAGATGTGGAAGAGTGCCTTAAATTAGCCAACATCTCTGACCTGCTGGAAAGTTCCAAGGGAAATTCAGGTTTGTGAAGAGCTCTGGAGGCAGTAGGTATGTTAGCAGAACCTTGATTTGACTTTGGCCCAGACAGGCGATGGAAGTGCTGGTGACAAACTGTGAATCATTCCCAGCTCAGATACATGGCAGGAGGGGACTATGCCCCAAACCTGGAGCAGCAATGTGGATTGCTGTGACCCAGGTGCAGGAACCAGCACTTGACCTTGTTGAACCTCATCCCACTGGCCTTGACCCCTTGACCCAGCCTGGTCAGATCCCTCTGTGGAGTCTCCCTACCTTCCAGCAGATCAACAGCCTTGCCTAACTTAGTGCCATCTGCCAGCTTACTGAGGGTGCCCTCAATTCCCTCACCCAGACCATTGGTAAAGACACTGAAGAGAATTAGCCCCAACACCAAGCCTTGGGGAACACCACTTGTGACCAGCTGCCAACTGGATTTAACTCACCACCATGCTTTGGGCTTGGCCATCAAGTCCACAAGTGGCAGCACTGTGCCTTGCTGCATATTTTGTATCTGCTCTGTTGTTTTTTTTTATGGCTCAGCAAAGCAGGTAGCCCTGTGGGGTCTGCTTTTCCTGTTTGCTTAAAGCATCAGATGTGAAACTCCATTTGAGTGTGAGGCTCTCTCGTGCTGTCCCCAAAATACTCTGCTCAAAAGAAGCAGCAAAGCTGAAGACACTGCAGATCTAAAACTTTCTCTAAATGACAGCAAGTGTGTGTGTGTGGGAAAAAAGCCCAGATAGTGAAAGCTGAAAAGAAATTCTGCTGTAATTACTGTAATTAGACCATATGGTTCCCCAAAACAATGTTCTCTGGTCTTCTATCTTGTCACATCCATACTATTTTCTCTTTGCCTTTTATAGTACAGAAAAACTCTTCTCTTGTTTTTCTTTTCTTTCCCCTTTTCTTTAAAGTCTCTTCCATAAAGTCAGGGCTGCCACTTAAAAAAGGTCTCTGGAGCTATTATGGGAAAAGCTATTAAAACATCAAGATGATGGTAGCCATAAAGCTGAAGAGAGGAATGAGATCTTGAAATTAGTATTAGCCAAAAAAATGGGGATCCTTTATCATTTCTAATCAGAACAGTGTGGTACCATACACCAAAGTTTTTTTATAGGCTTTACTGAAAGTTCAGAATCAGAATTAATCAGGTTGAAAAAGACCTTCAAGATCATCAAGTCCAACCTATCACCCAACACCTTCTAATTAACTAAGCCATGGCACCAAGTGCCTCATGCAGCAGCCTCTTAAACACCTCCAGGGATGGGGACTCCACCACCTCCCCAGGCAGCCCATTCCAATGCCAATCACTCTTGCTGTGATTAATCCAATCCTGAATCACAGAGCTGTCAGGGTTGGAAGGGATCTCAAGGATCCTCTAGTTCCAACCCCACTGCCATGGGCAAGGATACTTTCCACCAGAACAGGTTGCCCAGAGCCACATCCAGCCTGGCCTTATAAACATCTACGGATGAGGCTCTTTGGGAATCTGTTGTGGTAAGCCTAAGCAGGCCAAAATAGGCTTATACATGTCCTGGTTTGCCCAGAGATGTTTTTCTGCTCTCCCTCCTTCTGTTTTGGGGACAAGAAACTGCAGGAAAGAGGACAAATAACCTGGAGCCACTGAGGCTAAGGACCCTGGCCCTTTGCATCCTGTGGTAAACAAGGGACACAGGCTCAGCTTGTGCCTGCCTTGTGCAAGGCCTGTGGTGCTGCCCTAAAAAGGGTAAAGCAAGCCTATGGCCTCAGCCAGTATGGTCAGGCTTGGCTAACTGCCATCCTGATTGGCTCTTCTGTGTCCAAAGGCCCATTTTAGTCTCAGGCTGTATTGATAAAAGGAGATGAGCAGGTGACACAGCATGATCTCATGTTGTATCTGTGCTTGCTGCCATTGCTCACTGCCTTATTGCATCCTGAACTGCCTGCAAACTGCCTTCCAAGAGTTTGCCAGGATCAGGCTCTGAATGCCTGCAAGCACTCAGCCTGCACAGCCAGTGTGGCACTGTGCTGAGCCTGCACCTGGCAGCCTCCTGCCCACACAGGAACTCCTGGGCACACAGAGACCATCCAGAGAGACCACGACCAGGTCAGAGATGTCTGCCTCCTGTTCCCAGCAGCCTGGGAAGAATCAGAAGCCTCAGCAGCTGACAAGACAGTAACAGAATTCCCTGATAGCATTTAGGTACTGCCTGAAGCTGTAGCCAGCCCTGCCACGGAGATTAATATTTGTGAGTAAATACTTCAAGCCTCTTGTAATCATTAATTGCCTTCTGCCATGAGCAGCAAGGAGCTCACGGGGTCCATCTAGTGGACAAGCAGGGTATTGACCGCAAGCGGTACACGAACTGCAGCAACCTTCTCTTCCAGTTCAATTGAGTTCAATTAATGTTATATCATTACTGGTTATTTCTAGATCCTGGTATTACCTGCATAAAGTCTCGAGGAACCTGCAAAGAACTCGAGTATTACTGAAGTTAGTGACTAGGGTGGTGAGAGTTCTGAATATTGAATAGTAATACACAATATTAAATTTTGAAAAAATGTTATCTTGCATTAATTAATTACCCTTCCATTACAGAATCACAGGATGTCAGGGGCTGGAAGGGACCTCCAAAGCTCAGCCAGTCCAACCCCCCTCACAGAGCAGGATCTCCTATACCAGATCACACAGGAACACATCCAGGTAGGGTTTGAATATCTGCAGAGAGGGAGACTCCACAGCCCCCCTGGGCAGCCTGTTCCAGGGCTCTGTCACCCTTACAGGGAAAAAATTCCTCCTCATGTTTCCATGAAAATTCCTATGCCTCAGCTTCCACACAGTGCCCCTTGTCCTGTCATTGGGCATCACCCAGCAGAGCCTGGCTCCAGCCTCCTGGCACTCACCTTTACTTATTTATAGGGTTGTAGGTTGGACTTGGTGATCCTGAGGGTCTTTTCCAACGTGGATGTCTCTGTGATTCTGTGAAACATTGCTGAAGTCACCTCTCAGTCTCCTCTTCTCCAACAGCACATTCCCTGCTCCCTCAGGCTCTCCTCCTAACAGAGATGTTTCATTCCCCTCAGCATCTTTGTGGCTCTGGGCTGGACTCAAGCAGAGAGAACTGCAACCTGTTCCACCACCCCTATGGTGAAGAACTTCTTTCTAACACCTAATCTAAATCTCCCCTCCTCTATCTTGGATCCATTCCCCCTAAACCTATCACTACCTAAAAACTCCCTCACCTTGAATATCTTCAGGAAAGGGATCTCAACCACCTCTGTGGGCAACCTGTTCCAGCACTCAACCACATCACAAAGTCACATCCGAGTCTGGCCAAGACACGATGCTCACTTATACAGAAATAGGACAATGCAGCCCTGAATGGGTGAGGGCAGAACCTGCTCATCTGCAGCACCTGCAATGAAACCTGGTGCAGGACTTCCCCCTGGCAGAACACAGCTGTGGCACAAAGCCAACATCCCATTATCACCTTCAGAGGCTGCTGTGAGTGCACCCTGCCATGAGCTTGAGTGGAGAATGCCTCTGTCACTAGCAGTGTTGTATAAACTTCACAAAAGGCTGATTTTTGGTGAGTCATTTGCAGGTTTCTCTCTGAGGTTTATTTGCTTGGATTCTTAGCCTGCCTTGGTGCTGCCATTTCTCTTAAGTGGTACTAAGAGGCTGTTTTGATGGCTATGGTAAATTTGGGCAATGCTAAGGTGTAACTGATGAGCTGATTGAGTGCCCTGTGAGTTCATTCCACATTCTCATCTCACTGCCTAAATGCCTCTGATTGCTTGTAGGGGACATTGATAATTTCAAATTTTGCTGCAATTTGATTAAGCAATCAACAGCTGTAGCCCCATGAACAACCCAAGGTGAGCTGGAAAGGAGGCTCAAGACACCGCATCAGGCTGGTTGAGTGGAAAGAGAATTACAAAGGAAAGATGAATCCCTGGCAGAGCCTTCCATGAGCAGGGCCCTGTCATAGAATCATGAAAGCAGCTAGGTTGGACCCCTCTGAGCCTCCTCACCACCCACACCATTCACTTGGGGCTTGACAGGGCTCTGGGCAGCCTGATCTACTCAAGGATGCCCCTGCTTGCTGCAAAGAGGGCTGGAGGAGGTCCCTTCCAACCCAGACCATACATAGAATGGTTTAAGTTGGAAGGGACCTCAAAGCTCAGCCAGTTCCAACCCCCCACCATGGGCAGGGACACCTCACACTACACCAGACTGGCCACAGCCTCATCCAGCCTGGCCTTAAACACCTCCAGGGATCAGGCTTCCACCACCTCCCTGGGCAACCTCTGCCAGGCTCTCACCACCCTCATGCTGAACAACTTCTTCCTAACCTCCAGTCTGAATCTCCCCATTTCTAGCTTTGTTCCATTCCCCCCAGTCCTATCACTACCTGACAGCCTCAAAAGTCCCTCACAGCTTTCTTCAGATACTGGAAGGCCACAATAAAGTCACCTGGGAGCCTTCTCCTCTCTGGATTGAGCAGCCCCAACTGCCTCAGGCTCTCCTCACAGCAGAGCAGCTCCAACCCTCTGCTCATCCTCGTGGCCCTTCTCTGGATACCTTCCAGCACATTTCCTTGCCCTGCCAGCACCCTGGATCAGTATTTTATCTTTTCCTTTTCAATAATGACCAAATAATTTAAAGGAATCAACCTGGATGTGAACATCAGTTGGTAAATCTCCCCTTGGCTCAGTTCTCTGCCCTCTCCATCACACACAGCTGCCTGGCCACATCACACCACAGCTTCTGTGCCTCCAGTGCAGGTTTTAATAAAAGGAACAATGAATAATGAACAAGATTAATCTAAAGTTAATAATACAGTTTGGGATGAACTCTCATCCATGCTAAACCTGAAGACAAAGCTACTTAGCAGGCAGCCAGTCAGCTATTTGTCCATACAGGGATGTGCTGCTCTGGCCAGGTGAGGCAGGAATAAAAGCTCATCCTTCAGCTTTGCTGGCACAGAGACTCTGTTTGCAGAAGCTGACTTGGAACAGTGTGAAAGAGCCACAAGTCACTGTTGTCAGTGGTGATATAGTGATGATGGGAATCATCACTATCCTGGTCTGAGCCAGAGCAGAAAAAAATTCTGCTCAGTGCTGTCTCTTCCCAGCTCAGGCTCTGCCTAGTGAGGCCCTTGCTGAAGTTCAGGGCAGGTCTGCACAGCCAGGGGCTGCTGCTAGCAGGGAGAAGCTAATGGGGAGGGGTTCTGCCAAGGAAAAGGCTCTGCCTGAGATCTGCTCCTGGCCACATCAAGGACACTGCCACAGCCTGTGCCCCACCTCTGGGGTTCAGGAAGGCAGAGGTAGCAGCTGTGAGGAGGAACTCTGCCTATGTGAAGTGAGTGCCAGGAGCTGGAGCCAGGCTCTGCTGGGGGATGCTCAGTGACAGCACAAGGGGCACTGGGTGGAAGCTGAGGCATAGCAAGTTCCATGGAAACATGAGGAGGAATTTTTTCCTTGTGAGGATGACAGAGCACCGGGACAGGCTGCCCAGGGGGGCTGTGGAGTCTCCCTCTCTGGAGATACTCAAACCCTCCTGGATGTGTTCCGGTGTGATCTGGTATAGGAGATCCTGCTCTGGCAGGGGGTTTGGACTGGCTGAGCTTTGGAGGTCCCTTCCAGCCCCTGACATTCTGTGATCCTGTGTGTGTTAAGCTGTGTTTGGGTGACACTGGCAACACACAGCACGAACATTAATGAGTTAGAAGAGTGTAAGAGTGAGGACAATGTTCAGATCAGCCAAGTTCTGTGTCAAACTCATCCCCACAGCAGCCTGCAATGTGTGCAGGGCTGTGGCTGCTTCCCAACCCCTCAACTCCATGCTTGCTCAGTACATTGAGCTTCACCTATGGGTAATTAGGAAGGTGAGAGGTCTTCATTACCTGAAGGCTAATCAATAATCACCTGTATCTGCTGCATCTCCATTTTTTCTGCATCTCTAAAATAGTTAAGTATTTGCTGGCTGGACACAACTGACCTGGCTTATCTCTCCCAAACAGCTTCCAGCCCTAGTCAATGGCTGCCTACCCTGGCTGCTGTGGCACCAGCAAAGCTAATGACTGCTGCACTGTGCCCTTGGGGATTTGGATGAAATTCTGTCCTGAAGATCCCTCAGGGAGAAAAATCAACAACAGTCCTTATCTGTGACTGAATGGAAAATGCTCTGAGATGGAGTCCTGTGCTGCTGTATTTACCACAGTTAAATACACAAACCCATCACATCTGATGGGTACCACACCCCAGTCCTGTACCCCCTTCAACCTACCAGGCAGGCTGCCAAGTTTGGGATGAAATGAAATGGGGGTTTTTTTGTCTAAAAAACTTCATAAACCATCTTCTAAAAGCTGGCAGCCCAGCCTGGTCTTGCCCCAGCAGAAAACCCACAGCACAACCCAGCCTGTGTTTACCCTAAAGCTTATGGTACCACTGGGGAACCAGGTTCAGGATCTACTGAAGCTGCTGAACCTGACCCAGGATCAGATTTGATGCTGCTCAGTTTCATGCACCTCTGGTTTAAACATTTTGGAGTTAGGTTCAATGCAGCAGTGAACCAGATGTTCTTGGAAAAGGCTCTGGAGATGATCCAGTCCAACCTCCCTGCTGAAGCAGGGCACCCAGAGCAGCCTGCCCAGCATCACAATGTCTAGGTTTGGTTGGAGTCTCTCCAGAGGAGACAACACAACCTCTCTGCACAGCTTGCTCCAAGCCTCCAGCATCCTGGAACTTCCTGGGTACCAGTTTGTGCCCACTCACAGAATCACAGAAGCATCCAGGTTGGCAAAGCCCCTCAGGAGCACCAAGTCCAACCTCTAACCCTACTCCACAAGGTTCACCTTAAACCATATCCCTAAGTGTCACAGCCAAATGACCATTAAACACAGCCAGGGCTGGTGACTCAACCACCTCCCTGGGCAGTCATTGCCCCTTGTCCTGTCACTGGGCACCACTGAAAACAATCTGACCCCATCCTCTTGCCCTCCACCTTCTTAGCTATTGCTCAGCTCTCTGGGGCTGCTCTCCAGGCCAAACAGCTGCAGGGCTCTCAGCCTCACAGAGCTGCTCCAGCCCCCTCAGTATCTTTGTAGTCTCCACTGGACTCTCCCCAGTACTCCCTTGGACTGGGGAGCCCAGAACTGGACCCAGTTCTCCAGGTATGGCCTCACTAAGGTAGGGCAGAACCTTTAACTGCACCAACCAACAGCAGCAGCTCTCCAGGCACTCAAAAAGTTTGGCTGTTTGGGCTGCCACAGGAGATACTTGTCCACTGAAGAAAGAAACCATGAGTGAAAAGCTTATTTCTGCTAAGGAATGGAGATCATCAGATGGGAACTGCTGGAATTAGCCAGGATTGGAATCTCCCCTGGCATAAANTCCAACCTTCCCATTCTATGGTCCACAGAGTGGCATCAACATGCTTCCAAAGGCAGACTCATCTTCACCTGGCAGCCAAAGTACCTCCATGGCAGACAGTGTCAGGAGCAAATGGAAAGGCAAAGGGGGAGAGATGGGTCAGAAAAAGCTAACAAGGGGCTGGGCTGAAGCTGCTCATTACTTCTGAGCCAAGATGCAGTGGTAATTAGCAGGCTGTAAGCTGGGCAGGTGCAGCCACCTCACTTACAGTGCCTTTGAATTCTGGGCTGTGGTTTTGCTGTGCAAGATTCAATCCTTGCTTCAATTTCCCAGGCTTGTTCTACACAGATCACCTTAAGGAAGGACTCACAGATTTAATCTGTCAGTTTGCTTTCTGATTAAAGTCAGACAGAGTTAGCCTAAAAACCTCTGTTTGTTGGGTTTGGGTGTTGGTGTTTTGGTTTTTTTGGGGGGGTGGGGCACTTGCTTCAGTAAAGCTAAAGGTCCCTGGGCTTGTTTTAAACCCTGTTTCAATGTGACCCAGCTAATCCTTTAATACCAGCTTTCACTACCTTTGATCAGCCTCTTACTGTAGCTAGGAGAGATTAGATCAGACCTTTCAAAAGCAGAAAGTTGGTTGCAGAGAATTTTCTTACTGCAGGGAACTAATAGAGTGATCAACTCCAAAGTTGAAATGTCTGACCAGGGAGTGCAGGTGGTAGGTCCTTTGGGGAAGAGCTCTGCTTGGACAGGCACTGCTACATGATGCTATGGCAACAGTTCTGTGACATCCTCTGACATCATCAAGTCCAAACCATCAACTTAACACCACTGTGAGTATTAAACCACGGCCCCAAGAGCCATGTGTACAAGGGTTTTTTTAGCACTTCTAGGAATGGTGACTCCACCACCTCCTTGGGCAGCCTGTTCCAATCCCTGACCACTCTTGAAGCAAAGAAATTTTTCCTAATATCCAACCTAAACCTCTCCTGGCACAACTTTTGTCAGCACTACAGGCTGGGGACAGAGTGGCTGGAGAGCAGCCAGGCAGAGAGGGATCTGGGGGGACTGGTTGGCAGCTGAAGATGAGGCAGCAGTGTACCCAGGTGGCCAAGAAGGCCAATGGCAACCTGGCCTGGACTAGGAATAGTGTAGCCAGCAGGAGCAGGGAGGTCATTCTGCCCCTGTAGTCAGCACTGCTCAGGCCACACCTTGAGTGCTGTGTCCAGTTCTGGGCCCCTCAATTCCAGAGAGATGTTGAGGTGCTGGAAGGTGTCCAGAGAAGGGCAGCAAGGCTGGGGAGGGGCCTGGAGCACAGCCCTGTGAGGAGAGGCTGAGGGAGCTGGGGGTGTGCAGCCTGCAGAAGAGGAGGTTCAGGGCAGACCTCATTGCTCTCTGCAGCTCCCTGAAGGGAGGTTGTAGCCAGCTGGGGTTGGGCTCTGCTGCCAGGCACCCAGGGACAGAACAAGAGGACACAGCCTCAAGCTGTGCCAGGGGAGGTCTGGGCTGGATGTTAGGAGGAAGTTCTTGGCAGAGAGAGTGATTGGCATTGGAATGGGCTGCCCAGGGAGGTGGTGGAGTGCCCATCCCTGGAAGGTGTTTAAGAAGAAGCTGGATGAGGCACCTAGTGCCATGGGTTAATGAGAAGGTGTTGGGTGATAGGTTAGACTCAATCTCAGAGCTCTTTTCCAACCTGGTTAGTTCTGTGATTCTGTGAGAAGCCAACTAAAGCCAGGTTGGGAGGCTGAGGATGGCTTGCAACATGGCAGGCAGAGCCTGGGAGCTGGACTCAGCTCTCTATTTCCTGAAGAGAGGAGAAGCTGTTACAGCCTCCTCCAAATGCCTATTGACTGAATCCTGTCAGAGGACAGATTTCACTCATCTTTAGCTCCACTCCCTTTCAATACCTTTTCAATCTTCATTTAGTGGTGACTGCAGCCCAAGAGGGGAATAAACCACATGAGCAGCTCACAGATGATTTCTTTTTAAGGATGTCATGAGCTGCCACTGGTAAATAATAAAATTTAAAAAAATATTAATGTCATGTTCTTTATTATTTTGGTATTTCCAATTTCTTTCCTGGAGAGCTGAGCCTCTTCCCTTCTGCTTCTCCAGATGTCCTACCTCAGAGCCTGCCTGTGACAGCCCAGCTGGGGCATGAATGTGTAATGGCAGGAGGTTGGTAGGAAGCTTGCAGTGGATTCAGTGATCTTCAGGTCTTTTCCAAAGATGTGAATTCATGATTCTTCCCTAGCAGCCAACCTAAAGCTCCCCTGCCACAACCTGAGGTGTTTATNGGCTGTGTCCCCTTGTTCTGTCCCTGGGTGCCTGGCAGCAGAGCCCAACCCCAGCTGGCTACAACCTCCCTTCAGGTAGCTGCAGAGAGCAATGAGGTCTGCCCTGAGCCTCCTCTTCTGCAGGCTGCACACCCCCAGCTCCCTCAGCCTCTCCTCACAGGGCTGTGCTCCAGGCCCTTTTAACTCAGTCACAGACACCAACTCAAGGTGTTTAAATGGTACTGGAAATATCTGTGGTGTCACAGATTTCTCAGGTCAAACAGCACTTGTAGGTTCCCTGTGCTGTCAGAAATACCAAGCCAGAGCATTCCCAAATCAGGGAAGAACTTCTCCTCCTCCCTGATCCTCAAATACACTGATAAACTTGTGCACAAACTGAATCAGCAGCTTCAGCAAAAGGATTATGTCAGATTAATTTTAATCTGATCCATTTCTATCTCCTGAGGAGGTTTTTCCTTCTTGCTTTTAATAATTTAAACAGCAACTGTGGTGCAATATGAAAAATAAATGATGGGAGATGCACTCTGAGTGGAAGTTACAACTCTCAATCACTTCTTATTTAAATGAGAGTTTCATCTTCCTGGTTTTAAGTTTATTAAAACCCTTTTTTTTTTTTTTTTTTTTTTCCTGCCCTGTAATAATCTCCCACATGTGGAACCAGAGGCAGAAGAATTAGGCTCTCCTGCAGCTTCCAGGGTTGAGGAGGAAGCTCCATGCCTGGCTCACCTGCTTGATATAACACTGCTGTGGGCAGAGCTGCCTTGAGTGGATTTGAGCCTGCGGGCAGAGCTGCCTTGAGTGGATTTGAGCCTGCGGGCAGAGCTGCCTTGAGTGGATTTGAGCCTGCGGGCAGAGCTGCCTTGAGTGGATTTGAGCCTGCGGGCAGAGCTGCCTTGAGTGGATTTGAGCCTGCGGGCAGAGCTGCCTTGAGTGGATTTGAGCCTGCGGGCAGAGCTGCCTTGAGTGGATTTGAGCCTGCGGGCAGAGCTGCCTTGAGTGGATTTGAGCCTGCGGGCAGAGCTGCCTTGAGTGGATTTGAGCCTGCGGGCAGAGCTGCCTTGAGTGGATTTGAGCCTGCGGGCAGAGCTGCCTTGAGTGGATTTGAGCCTGCGGGCAGAGCTGCCTTGAGTGGATTTGAGCCTGCGGGCAGAGCTGCCTTGAGTGGATTTGAGCCTGCGGGCAGAGCTGCCTTGAGTGGATTTGAGCCTGCGGGCAGAGCTGCCTTGAGTGGATTTGAGCCTGCGGGCAGAGCTGCCTTGAGTGGATTTGAGCCTGCGGGCAGAGCTGCCTTGAGTGGATTTGAGCCTGCGGGCAGAGCTGCCTTGAGTGGATTTGAGCCTGNTGAGGCTGCCAAGGGGAAGTGCTGCCTCGAGTGGATGTGAGGCTGCGGGTAGAGCTGCCTTGAGTGGATGTGAGGCTGCCAAGGGGAAGTGCTGCCAGGCTGCTCAGATGCAAGAGCAGCTTCCAGGAGTGTCACTCCACTTCTCAGGAGCTGGGACTTCGCCTCGCAGTTACGCTGCAAGGAGTCAGCAATTGGCAGGTCTGGGGAAGTTATTTTCTGGTGCTTGGCTCGAGAGAAGTCATTTAGAGGCTTCTTGAACTCAGCAGCTTCTGCTCTGCAAACCACTTTGGAAATGCTGATGCTTCTTTGGACATGGGAATTTGACTGCTCTATGGGGACATGTGAGTGGCAGTTACTATTAAGAGGAAAAATTGGTACCGGATTCAGATATTTTTGATGCTAAACTCCTTGCAGTCTTCTCCATCTCCCATCCATCTCCAGTGGGCTGCATTCTCCTCCAATGAGCAATACCTGGACACATCCTGGTTTAGTTTCCTGTTTTCCTGCTCCAGGAAAGACACCCATGAGCTGCTGAGCCACAGCTGTTAGGTTACACTGCCCTGCTGCAGAGTTTTCCTATTTGTTTGGAAACTGAGCCTTCTCTCCCCTCTTTCTTGCATCCTGCAAGCAGAGCCACCCGTGCACAGCTTGGTTGAAGTCCTGCCCTGCAGACCAGAGAGGTCTGCAACACCTCCTGGTGCTGCACACACCACTTCTGCCAACAGCAACCCCACTGCTATGGCCACATCCAAGCCCATCAAAGCCATCACTGACCAGAGCTAATGCAAAATATTCCCCTGAGTCTTTCTTCCTTTCCTATTCCTGAGGGACAGTTTATCTGCTCCTATTTTCACCTCAACCTTTGAATCAATCCATAGAATCAGTCAAGGTTGGAAGGGAGCACAAGGAACAGCCAGTTCCAGCCCCCCTGCCATGGGCAGGGACACCTCACACTAGATCAGGCTGGCCACAGCCTCATCCAGCCTGGCCTTAAACACCTCCAGGGATCAGGCTTCCACCACCTCCCTGGGCAACCCATTCCAGACTCTCACCACTCTCATGATGAACAACTTCCTCCTCAGGTCCAGTCTGAATCTCCCCACCTCCATGTAAAGCTGCTCAGTGACCTTGCAGCATTTTGACAAAGAGCTGAAGCAAGCTGTGACCAGCTTGGCAGAGTTTTTCTGCTTGGTTTCCTAGAGAAATGAGACTTTTACAACTCCTTTCTACTATTCTCTATTAATTGGATCCAATTCTGACCAGGCAGCAATGATTTACAAAGGTGTTAAATAGGCAAGAAAGAGGAGGAACTACTCATGCCTCAGTCAGGAGGAGGCAAGGGGTAGTTTGGCACTCTGCTTGGCAGGGGTAAACTGCTCAGGTCTGAGTAAGAAGCTTTGGGTATACCATACTGGAAGAAACTGGAGGAAAATGAAGGCTGGATACTAAGGTTACCCAAGTGGAGCTGGGACATAGAATGTTCCAGGTTGCTTGCTATGCAAAAAATAGGATGAGAATGCTTCTGCCACAGCTGAAAATGACAGAACTTGTAGGATTCAGCTTCCCAGTCCTCTGAAAATCTCATATTCATGAACAAAAAGAAGTACTGAGCAGCTGGTTTAACACTTTGGGAAAGAAGTGCTCCAAGGCTCTTGCCCAGAGCCAGTCTGACCTGGTCACCCAGCAGAAGTGGCAGATGCCCTCCTGCAGTGGCAGAGATGTTGCTGAGTAGGGAGAACATGCAGCCTGGCAAAAGAAAAGGACCCCCCCTCTGCTTTTAGGTTGATGCTAGCTGGAAACATGCTTGGCTGCAAGCTATTCCCAGAGTAACTCCCTCCCTTTCCATCACCTCTGTCAAGGCTGACTGCTCTCCAAAAGTTTTAACATAAACTTTGCTTAATGTTGACTGCAAGGACACCAATGGAGAACCTGACAAATGTTTGTTCCCATTGTTACAACAGCAGCTCTCAACAGTTATTAATAATGTATTAATCCTTCACAGGAGACAAATGACAAGGCAGGGTGACAGATTTCAGAGAAGAGAGAGAAACAGCTCTAAGGTTGATGCTGTAGGAGAAAAAGAGTGCAAATACTTGACAGCAGCTGATGAAAACTCTGCTCCAAAGCACTCTCTGCTGGGTGAGAGCCCCATTTGTTGATCCTGATGGAATGGAAATGCCTGCTGATGATCTTTCCCCTCCTGCACTGTCCTGGTGAGCTTTCCCAGGTTTTTTTTCCTCCCCCTTCCTCATGTATCAGCACGAGAGAATATGAGATGTGATTTGTGCAACAAGTTAGTCACAGAATCACTGTGGTTGGAAAAGGTCTTCAAGATCATCAAGTCCAATCATTACCTAACTCTACCAGGGCCACTGCTACACCAGATCCTTCATCACCATATCTGGATGGCTTTTAAACACCTTCAGGGATGGGGATTCTGGTATCCCCATCACAAGAAGGACACAGAGCTGCTGGTGAGAGTTCAGCAGGCCACAAAGATGATCCAAGGACTGGAGCAGCTCTGTTGGGAGGAACTGAGGGAGCTGGAGGTGTGCAGCCTGGGAAAGAGAAGGCTCTGAGAGAACCTTACTGGCAGGCAGCTCTAGCTGAAGGGGTCCTACAGGAAGGCTGCAGAGGGACTTTAGATGGGGACAAGGGGGAAATGGTTTGAAGCTGAGAAAAAAGTAGGTTTAGACTGGATCTTAGGAGGAAGGTCTTCAGTACAAGGTGGGTGAAAGATAGGAACAGGTTGCCAGAGAGGTTAGGGATGAGTGTTCAAGGCCAGGTTAGATGAGGCCTTGAGCAGCTGGGTCTAGTTGAGAGGTGTTGCTGCCCATGGCAGCAGGATTGGAATAGATGATCTCTGAGATCCCTTCCAACCTGAGCCATTCTATGATTCAACCACTTCCCTCAGCAGCCTGTCCCAGTCTTTGCTAACTCTTTTGGTATAGAAGTTTTTTCCTAATTTCCAAGCTAAATCTCCTTATGTCTGACCTAAAGCTCTCTTGTTTACCACACAAACCCCTCAAACTATTCACCCTGTAACAGAGGCCATCACAGAACCACAGAATTAACCAGGTTGGAAAAGATCATCAAGTCCAACCTGTCATTTAACACCTTCTAATTAACTAAGGATCATAATGTGCAGAGAAGGAGACTCCACAACCTCTCTGGGCAGTCTGGAGCAGTGCTCTGGCACCCTCAGCCCATTCCATAGAACTGTTGAGGTTGGAAAAGGTCCAACCTCAAGGTCATCAAGTCCAACCACCTGCCAATCACAGAACTAACCAGGTAGGAAAAGACCTCTAAAATCATTGAGTCCAACCTCTCACCTAACCTTTCTAATTGACTAACCCATGGCACTAAGTGCCTCATGCAGCCTCCTCTTAAAC
>WBNM01043848.1:0-18619 GCA_013399055.1 Ramphastos sulfuratus | reverse complement strand
GGGGGGAAGGAAAGGAAAAGGGGGGGAAGGAAAGGAAAAGGGGGGGAAGGAAAGGGGGAAAGGAGATCCCTTATGCTCTTTGATAGGAGGGGGAAAAAAAGTCCCTCGAAGTAAATATACCTCATCTAGATAGAAATGTAGATGAAAAATGGTTACAAGAAGATTATTTACATTCTTTAGTCATTAGGGATAAAGAGGATGCTTACTGACCCATCCTTCTCAACGACAAATTGAAAACCCTCTGCGATAAAATCGCTCTGCATTGTGATTTCCAGTTCTGTCAGATACTCCAGAAAAAAACTGCCTTCACTTAGCATATCTATCCACTCAGTGACGGATTTGTGGTCTTTGCAATTTAGATACTCAGCCTCTCTTTCAACTCCACATGTCTATTACATTTGCTACAAACTGTGTTAAGCAAGCATGCACTCAGGGAGAGCGGAACTGCAGCCTGGAGAGGCAGGGGGAGTCAAGGCAGATTGTGTTTCTCTACCCAAACATTTCAAATGGAGGCTGGCTGAGTTGGAACCTGGAACTTCTCAGCTTGGGATTTGCTGCTCGTGAGTTCCACTGCTGCTGCTTTAAGTGGCTCTGAAGTCAAGCTGACCTCACTAACTCAAAGCTATGGGGGTGCAGGAGAGGTGTCTGCATTGCCTTGGCCAGTGAATTGTAGAGTATACACATCTTAGGTTCACAGAGTTCTGCCATAGCACCTCAGGAAAGGAGATTTCAGGTTTGGACAACCTGTTACAGTAGAAATAACATTGAATCATAGAATCATTTTGGCTGAAAAAGACCCTTAAGACCAAGTCCAATCATTAAGTAACAGAATGTATGCAAGGTTGGGATTGGAGAACAGCATTTTCCAACAGGCAGAATTGATAGTGAGGATTTTTTTTTTATTTTATGAGGTTGTAACAATGTCTTTGCTGCCCAATTAGAAGACAGAATCTGACAGGGAGTGAGGGGAAAAAAAACCCCACCACCCAAAGGAAAGCAGAAATCTNCTGTGCTAGTGGGAGGTGTCCCTGCCTATGGCAGGGGGTTGGAATTAGATGATCCTTGAGGTCCCTTCCAACCTTACTATTCTATGATTCTATGGATTATCCAACTCCACCAAGCCTGGTGCTAAACCTCAGTCCCTCAGCATTTCAGCATCTTTTAAATGCTTCCAGGGATGAGGACTCAACTATCTCCCCAGGAAGCCTGTTTCAGTGTTTGAGAACCCTTTCAGTGAAGGTGCTTCTTAGTGTTTCCAATCTAAAGCTCCCCTGGGCCAACTTGAGGCCATTTCCTCTCAGCCTATCACTCCTTACTAGGGAGAAGAGACTGACCACCCACATAAAATGCCTCTATTTTGATCCAGAAGGGCAAGAGTGGGGAGCATTTAGGTATCAACCCAGAGACAACTTCTGAACTTCAGCAAGCACAATTCTGAGCTTATTTGACACTATTTACCCTGAGAGCCATAGAAAACACATCCTATGTGATGTGTTATTCTGCTAGAGCCTCTGCTCAAATATTCCTTCCCTTTTTTTCCCTTTCAAGGCAGCATAATCATTTAGCTTCTCAGAGTAAACACCTTAGGAAGACAAATCTGTGAGTCAAATCTGTACACCTATGAAGCACACAAGGGGTCAGGTTCTTATGACCAATGCTTATCTTAATATATTATCCTATCCAGCAAGGACCTAATTGTAGATCATGAGAAGCAGATCAACTTCACAGAATCACAGAATGGTTCCAGGTTGGAAGGGACCTCAAAGATCATCCAGTTCCAACCCCTCGCCATAGGCAGGGATACTTCTCTTATCTTTTCCAAGGAAGAGGATTAAAAAAGAAAAAAAGAAAAAAAAGAAAAAGTGAAAAAGGAAGAGGTTACTACACTGAATTTCTCCTATAGGAAGCTATAACTCGTAAGCATAAAGCCAGCCTATATGCTGTCAACATTTATACAGATTCTGAGGTCACTTAGGCTATGTGATGGTTAAAGCACATGTGCCACCAGGTAGCAGCTGATCAACCTATGGGAATGAATAGTCTGAAAAATATCAGTGTGAAGGAGAGGGGAAGAAAAAAAAAGGTCATTAGTGCAAGAGGCTCGAAACGTCAAGATGCAAGGAGCAAGACAGAGCTGCTGATGAGAAGGCTCAGGGGATGCAGCACGAAGATCTCTGGACTGAGCAAAGTGTGGCGGTCAGGGAAGGATAATAAAAAGAGTGGAACACACACCATCTGGCCTAACAGAAGGGAGAATGGGAAACATCAACAGGGAGTTCTATTTGCTAGGGAAAGCCAGACGGTGAAAGCATTGATTAAGATTATTTTGTTGATTAGGTGGTACTCTTTGATTTATGTCCTGTTGAAGGAGGAGGACTTACTGTGCAAAGCCTGTGCCACCCATGCAGCTGAAGTGGGATCAGCTCTGGGGCAGAGGGGAATTTAGCAGTTCCCCTGTGGAGCTGAAAGGAAGGGGCAGGTGAAGCAGAGCTTACAGAGGTTGCACAGTCCAGAAGGAGCCATGAAAATTTGTGACAGCGACATGATTCACCTCTTCCTGAAGGAGGGAAGTGGAATGTAGATGGAGACCAAGGCACTGGGGACAGAGAGAGCTGCAAGAAGAGAAACCACTTGGAAAGAAAGTGATTGAGCCAAATATGTATATAGTTACATCTCCACATATAGGTATATACATGCATACATTAATATCCATCCAGGGACAAGTCAAGAAGCAATGTAAAGCTCATGGATATGTATATACATTGCAGGTTGGACGAGGTCTTGAGTGCCCTGTACTAGTGGGAGGTGTCCCTGCCTATGGCAGGGGGTTGGAACTAGATGATCCTTGAGGTCCCTTCCAAACTTACCATTCTATGATTCTATATATGTATGTATTTATACCTCCATATATAGGTATATACATGCATATATTAATGTCCATCCAAGGACAAGTCAATGCATAATGTAAAGCTTATGTATATATTTATATCTCCATATACAGGTATATAGATGCATATATGTGCAGTTCTGGAGCCCCCAGCACAGGAAGGACATGCAACTGTTGGAGGAGGCCACCAAGTTGCTCAGAGGGCTGCAGCAGCTCTGCTATGAGGACAGGCTAAGAGAGTNCTTGAGTGAGCTGTACTAGTGGGAGGTGTCCCTGCCTATGGCAGGGGGTTGGAACTAGATGATCCTTGAGGTCCCTTCCAACCTTACCATTCTATGATTCTATAGTAATAGCCATGAAGGGACAAGTGAAGCAACAATGTAAAGCTTATGCGTATGTATATATTTTTATCTCCATATATAGGTAAATATGTGCATATATTAATAGCCATCCAGGGACAAGGCAATGAATAATGTAAAGCTTATGTATATGCATATGTTTAGATCTCCATATATAGGTATATACATGCATATATTAATACCCATCCAGGCACAAGTCAGCAAACAATGTAAAGCTGTCGAGCTACGTGGAGACCCAAGGACAGAAATTTCCTTTGCCCAGAGACCTGAGCTGTTCCTGGAACAGAAAGGGTTAGAAATGGAAGCAGGGATACAGATCAATGACTCAGATTAGAGTCACTCCCAGCTTCAAAAGTCCTCAATGACAAAACACAGCGGGGGCAGTGCAAAGGGTATGCAATAATACAGCTAACCAGATAAATTTAGTACCCACCTCACTGCAAGGTGGCACCCTGTGTGGATAGGAAGCCAAGAAATAAGCCCAGGATTTAAGGGAGAGGGCTTGCACAGCACAGTATTACTGATATCAATCGATCAGTGGGTAAAATGGGAACAATGTGACATCAGCAGCAAGGCACAGCCAGTGAATCAGCAGAGGGAAAAGGGCAGTAGGTGAGCAGCACCAGAGAAAAATATTCGGATTGCCTGAAATAGGTAAGTTGCTGGGAGTGTTTTCCTAACACTGACTTGAGAGGGATGAGCAAGATAGCAGGATTAGCAAAAACCCCAGTGGCATAGCACTGCTCATTTCCCTCACTCTGAGTCTGCAGAAAACAACCCTGGAATGTCTGAATGCCTGTAAACCCTGGAGAAAAAGCAAACAAGCATTTACTTGTTGTTTAAGGAAAAAGAAAAGAAAAAATACCCCAAACACACACACACACAAAAAACCCAAATGACAACACCACTTTTCATGCTAAGCTCAGAGGGTTTTCTTCCCCCTCAAGACACAGGACATGTTTTATACCACATCAGAAACACCATTTAAGGAAAATCCTGTTTTCCTGTAACTGAAGTGCCACAAAGTGGAAAAATGGCAAATTCCTGCAGATTTACCCACCAAGGAACACACACACACACAGACACATTCCTTCACAGCTCACAAATCTCATCAGCAAATGTTGACCAACCTTCAGTTGCTCTAGATAAGATGCACACAGGTTAAGTCAGACATAGGTAGGTTAAAGAGAGTGCACAAGGGAGGCAGATCCACTAATGGAGCAGCATGGGCAGGTATAGATTCACTTCCCATTCTCTTTGAGCTCTCTGAATGGGAACCACCCTGAATATTACAAGTATTACACTGCACTATTCAATAAAGTTGTGCTGAATAGAATTATCACCTTGAAATTACAGGGTAAAACTCCCTATACAAAAACAGATTAAAGACAAATTAGACTGTGGGCCAGGTCACTATGATTGTTAATTAGTGATAATGGAAATACAATTAGCATAATGAGTTCCAATTACTGTATATGGAGAAATATGAGCATGCTGCTTTCATAAATCTTGGTTCCAGGAAAAATAAAATGCATCTGGTTTAACAAAGCATGCCCTTCTCCTTTTGGCAAAAAGCTTTCTGGTAAATATATATATATATATTTTTTTTTTTTTTTTTTAAG
Source organism: Ramphastos sulfuratus (assembly GCA_013399055.1). Classification (NCBI taxonomy): domain Eukaryota; kingdom Metazoa; phylum Chordata; class Aves; order Piciformes; family Ramphastidae; genus Ramphastos; species Ramphastos sulfuratus. The sequence continues at coordinate 13,751 of WBNM01043848.1, read as the reverse complement.
AAAGCTAAACCTTTATTTTGATGGGTTGTGATGTGGAAAAAAAAATAAAATAGATAAGGAAGCAACAGAATGGATTTAGCCTGTCTGATAGCTGAAGAGTTTTGTATGAGCTTGGCTTCTGTTTTAAGCTTCCTAGAAAATCTTACCATCTGTTTCTTCAATCCTGGGTTAAACAACAAAAGACAAAAATCATAGACCATTACTTCAAATGCACTTATTTGTCTCTGAAAAATCCAGAGGGGTTCCCCTTTCTCTTTTTCTCCTTCCAATAAACTGGGAAATGGGAAAGGCAATTACAGTCAGGCAGTTATGAAATCTCATGCAAAAACAAGCTGATGAAAGATAGCAGCAGCCTTGCAGACTCCAACAGTAGCACATCTGATGGTTATTCCATAAAGAATTCATAGACTCATAGATTCATAGAATGAGTATCAGGGTGGTAGACAAGGTGCAGTTGCAATCAGAAAACAGTCTTTTCATAGAACCACAGAATGTCAGGGGCTGGAAGGGACCTTGAAAGATCATCTGGTCCAGCCCCACTGTCAGAGCAGGATCCCCTAGAGCAGATCACACTGGAACGTATCCAGATGGTTCCTGAATATCTCTGGAGAGGGAGACTCCACAACCTCCCTGAGCAGCCTCTGCCAGTGCTCTGCCACCCTCATATTGAAAAATTTTTTTTCTCAGGTTCACATGGAACCTCCTATGCCTCAAATTCCATTCTTTATTTCCACAGAAGTCTCACACCTTCGCTAGAGTAGAGGATTTGGCATATCACTTATTGTTAAGTTAAAAAGGTGGAGACCAAAATTGTGAATTTAGAGATGTTGTGAATAGGAGTGAAATCAGATCTTAGTAAAGCCCTATAGAGCTGCAAGCTTGACTCCATGTCTCTTTTAAAACAAGCTGGTGTAAACTGTAGAATCATAGAATGGTAAGGTTGGAAGGGACCTCAAGGATCATCTAGTTCCAACCCCCTGCCATAGGCAGGGACACCTCCCACTAGTACAGGGCACTCAAGGCCGCGCCCAACCTGGCCTTGACCCCCTCCAGGGAGGGAGCAGCCACAACCTCCCTGGGCAACCTGTGCCAGTGCCTCACCACCCTCACTGCAAAGAACTTCCTCCTAACATCTGGTCAAATTGTCCCCTCTGCCAGTTTAAACCCATTGCCCCTTGTCCTGTCATTGCAAGACCTTGTCAATAGTCCCTCCCCAGCCTTCCTGTAGGCCCTCTTCGGATACTGGAAGGCTACTCTAAGGTCTCCTGGAAGCCTTCTCTTCTCCAGGCTGAAGAGCCCCAACTCTCTCAGCCTGTCCTTTCCTGTCCTATCCTGTTAGACAGACAGTTATGAAGCTACTCACTGTTTCCATATGTTAAAGTGGATCCTAGGATAATGCAGGTAAGGATTCAAGAAGAAGAAAATTTCCAGTCACAGGGGATAACTAGGCAGCAGTGACATTAGGTCCCCTCCCTTCAAGCAGAGCCTTCAGCCTTTCTTATTACAAAGGAAGGAGGCAAAAATCTGTGTAAGACCCCAAAGGCATGGACAGTTAAAGGGCAAGAATCATGAGTTGCCTTGCTTGTCACTCAGGACCTCTAAGGCATTGGGGAGAGCTTGTTAAGGAAAAGTATGAAAACGTAACAACGGGAATAGAGAGTGGAAGGGAAAATGGGACTGCTTAACATCAACAGGTCTCCTTTAGGGCTGCTAAGCTGTGGGCAGAGCCAGCTACTTATATTTTCATTATGTCAACAACAAGATCACCAGCTGTAGGTGTAAATGAGCTCACTACTCTCAAAAACAACAATGCTTTGCAGATAGAGGGCAGAACCAACTCAAATCAGATCCATGTTGAGAGTCTGGTGTGGAAGCAGCTCAGTATCATGTAACTTCACTGTAGTCTCAGTATCTTGAAGGTGAAAGAAATATGTGTTTTGGCACGCCACACAAGGAAGAGAGAATAGGCAAGGACCTGCCCCGGACGCTTATGGAGACTGCCTCAGCTCTGCAGAGCACAAAGACTTGTCCTGATCACTACCTAACAAGAATCTATTTACTTCTCATACTTAGTATGCTCTCTACTCTAAGTAAGATTCAGCTTTTCTGATTTTAGCCCTCTAAAAATAAACCCCAAACACTTCAGTATGTCATGCAGCCTGGCCCTGAACTTCCCAAGGATACTGATGCCTCATCTGAATGTCATCATCATAGCATTTCTGCGCTTTCAGGTTGCTATTTTAAAGACCTCAGAAAGTACAGGGAGCAAAGTGAGTTAAAAGAACAGGCTGACAGCTAAGGGAAGTGGCCTGTGGAAGAAATAATGAGTGAACACGTCACTAAAGATTGTATCTTGACACATATGCACAAGAAGGCTGAATTGAGTGTGTACAGACAATCATGATTCTCACATTACCTCACTTTGCAACCTTAGCGAAGGCCTTTAAGGGTTGTTGCAAGCTTGATTATATTCATCTGTGAAATGAAGATATCTCAAACAAGATCATTCAGATAGGCACAGTATCTAAGCACAATAAGAGGCATTCTCAGTGATAACAAAGCTTACAAGATAAGTGGGTGAGTCAGACTAAGGGAGAAAGACAGAGGGCCCAAGACAAAAAAAATACCTTTCCTCTGAGCACACACGGGTGCTGGTGGCTTGCCTGACCATGAGCCTTGCCCACTGCCACACAACACAACCAAGGCAGGGGAAAAAAAAGGAAAAAAAAAAAGCTTTATTTGGAGTATTTAAATGCAGTCTGGCTGATTAGAGGGGACACTATTCTGCACCTTTTCCTGATAGCTGTAACCTTTTGGTGGAAGGGAAAGGTTCAGAGAGACAACTGCCCCTGTGCCAGCTGGAGCTGTCAGGCAGACACCAGCAGAGTCCACTCATGCCCGTGTAAGCCCAATGCATCTCCACGTTAGTTTGAATTTACGGCATCATCCCTCAGAGCACAGGCAAGTATTTCCACAAATGAATGATCTCAATCAGAAAACCAGTCCTGTGGCAAGGGATACATATGGCCATCACTCCCAAGAACAGCTGTCAAGCACTAGCCCAGCCCACTTCCCACTGTGTAACGTCCGCGGTTGCTCACTCAAGCGAATGACCTTATAAGCCCACACAGGTCCAATCTGAACTGAAAATTATTACCAAAAACTTGCTTTCCTTAAGACCATGCAGTCTAACAGGGAGAAATAACAGGCTTGGACGGTGAAAGAGTCTAAACAGCTTCTGTTACAGTTCTTCTGAGTATAAAATCTCTCTACGTGGAAATAAAAGAGCTCATTGAAAAGATGAGTGCTAGACCCCCACCCTCTCTAGCCAAAGCATGCTGTTGAATTTAGTATGTGCTTCACTGAATAAACAACACTCCCAGCCATGATGCTCTCCCTCCAGTATGCCTAAGTATTGATAGATTGCATCGCTCTGTACTAAGTCTGTCTGGAACTTGTGACATTTGCCCAGTGATTTGGTAAATGAACTTGGAATATTTGACCCATGCAGCTGAGATTATGCCTTCTTTAGACCGAATGGACAAGATCCTTTGTTGTACCCGAAAAACCCTGACAGATAGGGCTAACCTTTTCAGCCAGCTCCTCTGGGTATTTAGCTACGAGGAAAGTGACACTCCAATGATGATTCCTGAATCTCCAATCTCCTCCACCTATACAACTATGCACTGTCATATGGACAGGTTGGCAACTGAAGGACCTTCTTTCCCAGGCTGCTTTCTGATTTATGTGAGCGTGCCACAGAACGACTGATACAAGTGAAATAAACCTGCTGAGGACTTAAAAGACATGGAACTTGTCAGACATTCAAAGTCAGTCAGATTCAGCTGTTTCATGTTTTATCTCTTCCTCTGCTATAGCTCTAAAATGAGATTAGCTAACGTGGGCAGGTGAGTGGACACAGTCTGCTAGAAGGGGTCCCCTACAACTTGCCTCCAAATCTGTGCTCCAGCAAAACATTTTTTTTTTTTTTTTTGCTATGCTTTGATCTTGGTTGATATTTTTAACTTAGTAACATTCTCCAAGACAATCTTGGAGCTGTAAAATTACATTACTCGATGTGAGAAATACCTCTTAGCAACTGTCCTGCTTTGGGCTTTTGAAATACATTTCAGTATCTCAGCAGGGCAATCGTGGTGCTATTTCTCAAGCTTAAATGGAAGCCATGGTTTGGATGACCTGCCCCATCTTACCACCTACCTGAACATAGAGAGTTTGCTGGGAAAAGTATTTAAAACACACATTTGAGGGATCTGCTATAATGATAGGGGGTGCCCAGTCAGTATCAGTGAGACGGCTGCAGAAAAACTCCAGATCAAGCCTTCAGGCCTTTCAATGTTTTCCAGTAAACCTACATTTTTTTCCTCTCTCCTACAGATATAAAAGCATCATCCCTCCCAAATCCACCATGACCTGAGCAAAAAGCAGAAACAAACCCATGTTCTGTGATTTAAGAGTACTAAAAGGCAGCTTTTGCTTTCTTCCATTGAGAAGTTTGTGATATTTAGGTTTTTCTAGTAGGTTACAGTCAGAAGGCTCTGAATTAGGAATGTCTCTTTCATGCTTAACTATCCTACCAGAAAGTTAGCATTCTGATTTTGGACCTGGCAGCACTGATCTTCCCAGGCTATGCTACGCACAAGAGCTAGGGGAGGTGAAAAGGCAGCTACAAGAGTATCCAGCAGGCTGCAGCAGTGCAGCTCTCGGTTAGTGGGTGTCAAGGTTTCTATCACATCATTAACTTGGGGATAGCAATCATCAGCAATATCTTCCATTTTTAATAATCCACCTGGGCCATAAATGGTCCATAATGTAGTTGAATTAGCACCACTTTCAGAAGCCTACTTCCTGGGTTTACTACCTTGTATCTCAACATTAACACTGCCTTCTGGCTTGATAGAAGTTTTGTATTCACTGGGTCTTGCTGGTACTGAGAATGATTCAAGTTCTGTAGATTTGAGTTACCTTTCCAAATAAGCTGGTTCATGTATTAAGACATCACAGTTGAAGTCCAAGCAAACTTGTACATCCTGTAGCTACATGGGAGATGATGTCAAAGGAAAAGGTATTCTCATATCTAAATATTCCAACTTCTTTTGGTTTTGTTTCCCATGAATTACAAATCCACTGGGTGGAAAAACACCTTCAAACATGAGTATGACTCATTCATATTCTTATTCTTTCAAAAGCTATTTAATGTAAAAACCTCAAACACCTTTTCCATAGTCTTATTCAGTGGTTTGGTTTGGATTTTTTTTTTTTTTTGAGACCAGTATAATGCTACACCACTGCAGCATCTGTGTGTGTATCTCAGGGTACGTTTGATATTACCTGCTAGGAAGTTCCCTTACAAGTTATCTGCCAACAAAAAGGACAGAAGATCTTCTGGAGAGTTAGTGGCCTTGAATGTAGCCCCACAAAATTCCCCACAGCTATTACAAGGATTCTGGAATGAAAAAATTTGCAAATGCAGAATCTCTTAGCTACAAAAGAAAGCTTCCCTTTCTCCTATCTCTCTGCCCTTTTTTCCCAAGTTTTCTTCTCCCTTTTCTTTCCTCAGAATGGGACAGAAACAGGAGGAAAAATCAACTACAGCAGCAAAAGCAACAACATATCTACATTCTACCTAGAGCAATCTCCTCCTGGGGAGAGATGACAGTTTTCCATAGGGAAATGTAATTCTCTCCTCCAAGCATCAGAATCTTACCACATAATTCCTAGGTTTGGCTGCAGCCTTTATTTTTTTTCTTCTTCTTGCCCCAATAATAGACCATATTTTTTATATCACAAGTATTGCTTATGTCTGTGGAACAGCCTCTTTATGTTTTGTTTTTGGGGTGGTTTTTTTTTTTTTCCCTGATGCTGTGGATATGCATCAAACAACATAATGAAAGAAGCCATCCATGAGGTGCAACTGCACCACAGATAGATGACGTAAATATTTCTAGTGATCTACCAAGCAAGTAACAAACTTAAGGGAAATAGAATAATCTTTAAATCCCGGGCATTGTAAATGTTTGCTTTTAATCCTTTACATAACCTTATTAAAAATGTCAAGATGGATCCACTCTCCCACTGAATCTGACAAACATCTGGTTTACAATAGAGTCACGGGATGAAATTCCATCCAGAATCACATTTGCTCTTCGCTATGTTTTCTCCCACTATCACTCACAGCCCAGAACTTCTGTGTTTTGTCTGGGGTATAAGACAGCACAATGATATGTTTCTATTAGGAATAATGCACAGGCCTCTCCTTTATAGAATTTAAATCGGCTATCTATGGGGTAGCTATAGTCAAATATATTGATAGTCTCCCTTGTGGGTTCTGCTGACACTTGGGTTTAATTGTGGTGAACTTTGAATTCCTATCTTAAGGTCAGTTATTAACTATTGATGGATTCTCCTTTTCTCCATTTAATGCTAAAGCATTCATACTAACCAAGACAGATGGGAATGCTGAAGAAATTTTTCAAAGCCATTGCTGCGCGAGATACCCTCAGACTCTGCCTGTGTGACACACCGAGAGGCCTTTTTAAAGGCGGCGATCACTCAGGCTCAGTTTAAAAAGCACAACACAACACAAGGCTGTGCTGCTGACCCCTCGCCACTTTTTTCTTCTCCCGCTACTATCTTCCTAGAAACAAAAGGTCCTATAAGCTGCTGCTGCTGCTAGGAGAAAAGAAAATAAAATTTCCTCAGGCACAACCTTGGATCCCAACCTTGAAACCAAATGGGGTCAGAATGCAAAGGAGCAACCGCTGCACCGCTCACCACCCAGCCGGGCTGACAAACAACTCTGCTCCTTTGGGCTTCCCAGAAGGAAAATGAGTGCCCCTCGGAGATTTATAAACACATACATAATAAATGGGAGGCTGAAGTTTAAACTGTTATGAAGCATTCTCTACTCCGCTTCCGAAGTCCTCTGTGATTTAAAGAGCTGACATTTACTGTGTGCAGGCCTATTATTCAGAATGACTGTTTGTGTATAGACAATATTTTAAAATGGCTTGCTGTAGATGAAAAATTCTTATTAAGTCAGAAAAACAGTTTAAGTAGGTAACACTCTCCCAGTTTAGATGGCTATAAGTCTTGCTGACCCGCTCCAGGGAAGGTGTGGGGGCAGGCAAAGCCTATCAATGCCATCTGCCACCTTAGCACGTGAGGTAATTGTGAGCCCAGCCCTGTGGGTGCTTGGCCAACAAGCCTACGGCACCAGTCAAGGCTGCGGTCACCTTCCCGTCTCCTGACAAGCAAGGCATGCAAAGAGGTTCAGCACCACTGTTACATATACATACATATACCTTCCTCTGTGTAGAGGTTTAAGGCTGATTGGAATATTCCAATAAGAGAAATTAGATCATTGGTTGTAAAAGAATAACAGCGATAAAGTCTACATCATTCATTGCTTTGCTGAAAGGGATAAAAAGCCAAAGTATAAAAAATTCTTCCCTCTTTGCTTCTGAGCACTGAATCTCCTAGCTTCTCTCTCTAATCTCTTCCACTAACCTTGGCTAACCAGATAAGATGTAAGCCTTGCTGGTTGTTTTCTCTCTGGAGAGAGCAAGAGTGGTGTTGGTCCCTTCTGGACTTTCTTTTTCCAGGGGAGAAGTTTGGATTTCTGTATTATTTCTAAATTGTATATAATTGTAAGTGCATGTAAATACATTGTGTATATATGCTTGTAAATTTAGTTCTGTTGTAAAATAGGGCTTTATCTTCCAAGTCTGAGCTGGTTTGGTAAATTTCAACTGAGGGAGGAGGGCAGTGAGCTCCCAAACCCACTTTGTCACATAAGCTTTGAAAAGTGCTGGAGCTATGAAATGTTTATGTGCACGTGGATGTTTACCACCGTCTTTAGAAGTGTTCAGGCAACCAACACTCTGCACCAGCAGAGCAAGTAAAGCCCTGAGACTCACCAACCTTTTCTTGAAACATGTTGGCAGGTTACTCACATCCAGCCTTTTCTAACTTGTTGCTTGACACCCACAGTACCAGCAGCAATCAAGTAGGCTACAGTTCTGAGGTACATTCCCCTCACTCAGCCAGCTGCTGCCAGGAGCAGAAATGCACCAGGAACCACCAAACATTCCTCCAGCAAAACAAACGACTAACCAGAACTAAACCATAACACAGTGTTTATGTTGTAAGAACTACAAAGTGCTCCTCACAGTACTCCTACAGTGTGCTGATTTGATCTCAGTGTGCCTTTCATAGAATCATAGAATTGTAAGGTTGGAAGGGACCTCAAGGATCATCTAGTTCCAACCCCCTGCCATAGGCAGGGACACCTCCCACTAGTACAGGTCACTCAAGGCCTCCTCCAACCTGGCCTTGAACACCTCCAGGGAGGGAGCAGCCACAACCTCCCTGGGCAACCTGTGCCAGTGTCTCACCACCCTCACTGCAAAGAACTTCCTCCTAACATCCAGTCTAAATCTCCCCTCTGCCAGTTCAAACCCATTGCCCCTAGTCCTGTCATTGCAAGACCTTGTCAATAGTCCCTCCCCAGCCTTCCTGTAGGCCCCCTTCAGATACTGGAAGGCTACTATAAGGTCTCCTTGACACCTTCTCTTCCAAGCACATTGACAGAGTTGCCCTTCTCTCCACTCAGCTCACCATTTGCACAGTGCAATCTTTTATTTTGTGTGTGTATTTTATTTTTATATATATATATATATACATAATTTTGCAGGTATTTTTGCAACAGAGAACTCAACATATAAGGGAGGAACAACAAAAATACTGTACCACTACTTGATGAGCCTGGCTAACATCTCACCAGCAATTGAATTATTCTGGACAAAAGACCACATTGCACACTATTTTACTGTAATTATATTTGATAATAATGCCCAGTTCAGAGAGTATTTCATATGTAATAAAAGGATCTGGCTAAATACAGCTGGGCTCAGAGTTTGCAGGGTGGCATATATTAATGTGGTAAAGACAATAATCCTTCTTTGAGTCTGGGCACTAAAACTATATGCTTTAATCTTGATGCCTTCTGCGAGACAGAAGTGTAGATGTAAAGAGGGGGTTATAAGCAGCAGACTTGAACCCTGAGCTTCATGTTCAGACTTCTGTGATGAGATTTCTACAGGCAGCAAGTACTGCCATTTTCCACTGACATCAACTGGAAGAAGCACCTCTCATGCTTCTGGAAAATTACTGCACAAGGATACAAAATGGACATGATAAACATGGACCCAAATACTAGAAGCAGAAAAATCCACTTTTGAACCAACTTTTGGCAGCAAGAGTTACACAAATACACAGTGAGCACAATAAGGTATTTGCATACATCACAAATAGTAGCTCCAGCACCTGCATCACTTGGTCATTAATCTCATCCCTTTGCTCTTGGCCCAATCTGTCCACCACTCCTTTGGTCAGCTCCCAGGTACTTCCAATGATCAAGGATCATTCCCAATAGACAACCTCCATGCAGCCATTCTTAATTTTGAAGGCAGAAGTTTTTGGCAATATGTAAAGTGGGCAGCTTTGTGCCTAAAAGCCTCAATGCCACAGAATGGTCTCTGACATGTTTAATTTCCTTATCTACAGATACATACACACATATCACACATAAGTATATGTGTGTGTGTGTGTATCATATATATATTGCTGAAGAGGTTGGTGTGCCTTGGACTCAACAGAAAGACTTATGGGAAAAGCAATGATAAAATATATGGGCTCTTGGCAACCAGTTTAATCCTCTCTTCTCCTGAATTTCTTGTACTGCAGAGCAAAAGTCCAAATAAAAAACCCCAAGCTACCATTTTTACAAAGCAACCACAGAAAACTCTTAACAATTAGAACAGGGGGGAAAAAAAAATTACAGCCAAATGATGACTCCTAATATACTTGCCTGTGAATGGGATGAAATGACTAATCAGCAGCAGCTGATCAAGAACTAATTTAATCTTAGCTAAGGCCTGTGAAAAATCAGCGAAGACAAAAGTAAAGAAGAGCAGACAAATGTTGCAAGATTTATCCTTTCACCCAATAAGTTCAAATTAGGAATGGTAAAATATTTGCTTTCTCCCCTTTGTAAATCACAGACTTTGATATGCACTATTTTTAAATGCTGTCTATGAAACATCACTACTTCAAAACAGATTTAGGAGGTTTTAGTGGTTTCAACTGAATAGACAATTTATGAGAACTTTGGGCTTCTTTAGTTTTATTAGAAGTGTGGAATATAAGACTATTTGTGCATCAAGAAACAGTGCATTACCCAAGTGTTGGCAGCCATTCCTAGAAGACAAATCACTCATAATCATCTGGTTCAAGGCATTTTTCCTATTTGTAAAGGCTGAATCTTTTTATTTTTCTTTCACCCCTGTTAGGCCAGCTTATTTAAAGCACAACACTGCACATGCAATTTGGTCTTTTCTATTAATCTATTTTAAGGTGATTAGTTTTTTGGTTTTTTGCTTTTTTTTAAAGGAAGAAGAATGCACATAACATAGAGTCCTTCAAGCCAACATTGGCTGTAAAAACAGGGAAGTGATCATGCANGGTGGTGGAGTCACCGTCCCTGGAGGTGTTCAAGGTGGGTTTGGACGTGGCACTTGGTGCCATGGTCTAGTCTTGAGGTCTGTGGTAATGGGTTGGACTTGATGATCTTTGAGGTCTCTTCCAACCTTGGTGATACTGTGAAAGACCTTGTTGCTCTTCTCAAATATCAGATGACAGAACAAGAGGAAATGGCCAGAAACTGTGCCAAGTGAGGTTTAGCTTAGATGTTAGGAAAAAATTTCATTACAGAAAGAGTGGGCAGGCATTGGAACAGGCTGCCCAAGGAGGTGGTGGGGTCACCATCCCTGGAGGCGTACAAGAAATGTGTGGACATTGCACTTTGGGACACAGTTTAATGGCCATGGTGGTCTTGGTTGTTGGTTGGACTTGATCATCTTAGAAATCTCTTCCAAGCAAAAGAATTCTAAGTATTTTTTACTGAGAAATGGGAAGCAAGCACAAAGGTCATCTTTGCATCAGCTGTGTATGAGGTGCAAGCTGCTGCTCAAAGAGAAACGTTTTGTTCTAGGTGGCTACTCCCCAACTGAAGCCACCATGCTTACCACACATTACTAAATTTCATAAGAGACTGTTTGCAACCTCTTTCCCTGCCCCAGATCTGGTTTATTCCAATACATGGGACTGCAGAATGCAATATGTCAAGGCCAAGTGACTCACTAAAGCCTTGGTGTGAGTTGTCATTGTGCAGGAAGGGAGGTTTCTGGGAACATTTTACACAGTTAACTTGCTCACTATTCAACTCACTTGCTTTGGTTTTGTCTTCCCACAAAAGTATCTGAGATACCACAAAGAAATTTTCCTATTATGCTAAACATTAAAAACAAACAAACAAACAAACAAAAAAAAACCCCTAATATCCCAAAGTAATATTCCTGTAGCTTTTTTCTAAGATGGAAGTAGCATATGAAAGCCCAATGAAGCCAATGGAAATACTGCTTGTCAGCCTGGGCAAATCAGGATCAGGCCTCAGCTTTTTGCAGCAAAGCTCCTGATGACTTCATCGGGACTTGGATTTAGCCCTGGCAGGCAACGCAGCCATAAAATCATAAATTCAGTGAGATGAAATTCCAAGTGAGTATATTTGGTCATGGAAGGTGAAGACTGGAAATGTGCAGAGAGGGGAAAAAAGTCCAAACCCAACTGTCTTCAGCTGTTAAAAAATGAGCCAGTGTCATGTTGGTAACCCTTTAAAATAATGGTCTAATCATTATTAATTCCTTCGATATTTAATGTAATGACATTAATCATGATGAACTCATTTGGTATTAATGTGAATGTCAGCCGTTACCTCTCCACATACATGCACATCATTTTGGGATTAGCTCTTTGCTGTATAATTCTTTCTTCCCCCCCCCCATCACAAAGTGCTGAGGATAGTTGTTTTGTGACTTGAACACAGCACTACTTAGATACAACCATGCTTTGTTGTTTTCAAACATGTTTGAGAGCATCTCCAAGTGCCTAGGTCCACTGGGGTAAATAATAAATGAGGAAGGCAGAGCGTGGAATAGAAGCAGCTGGTATAGCTTGCATGAAACCTCAGGATGCTTTTGCTCTTTGCTGCCATTTCCTATGTGCCACAAATGCTGATGACTGCTCTGAGCCAGACCTGCTGCTGAAGTGAGCTCATGTTGTAATGTTGAAGCTGACTGACACTAACTGGGGATGTGGACCACTAACAAGGTGTCTTGGTCAAAAGTAACCACCGTCACTGTGGCTTGGTGGTTAGTAACAATCACATAAAGAAAGTCTGAAGGTATCATTCACTGCTTGAGAGAGTCCAGCACAGAGCCTCAAAGATGATGAAGGGAATGGAACATCACTCTTACAAGGAGAGACTGAGGTTGCTGGGGCTCTGCTGCTTGGAGAAGAGGAGACTGAGAAGTGACCTCATCAATGTTTATAAATGTACAAAGGATGAGCGCCAAGAGGCTGGAGCCAGGCTCTGCTGGGTGATACCCAATGACAGGACGAGGGGCAATGGGTGGAAGTTGAGGCATAGGAATTTCCATGTAAACATGAGGAGGATTTTTTTTCCCTGTGAGGGTGACAGACCACTGGAACAGGCTGCCCAGGAGGATTGTGGAGTCTCCTTCTCTGGACACATTCAAAACCTGCCTGGATGCACTTCTGTGTGATCTGGTCTAGGGGATCCTGCTCTGACAGGGGGGTTGGACTGGATGAGCTTTGAAGGTCCCTTTCAGCCCCTGACATTCTGTGATCATCCAGATGATGCTTCCAGAGAAGGTACTTTCTAGGCTGTCCAAGGTCTACAAATCCCACTAGATTCTACAAAAAAGCTCCCAATCATTAGATTCATACTCACTTTGCTGGCAGAAAAAGCAAGATAATGACACAGAATCATACAATCATAGAATAGTAAGGCTGGAAGGGACCTCAAGGATCATCTAGGTCCAACCCCCTGCCATAAGCAAGGACACCTCTCACTAGTACAGGTCACTCAAGGCCTCATCCAACCTGGCCTTGAACACCGCCAGGGAGGGAGCAGCCACAATCTCTTATCCAGTAAGAAGGTGTGTAAAAGATGCCTGTCCTATGCAAACCAACCTTGGCAGAAAAGGATGCACCCAAAGCTGCATACAAGCACCTAAACTTTATTATTTTAATTAACAGCTATTTTTAATTGCATTGACCTTTCTAATGGTTTATGCTAGTGTAACTCCTACAAACCCCTTCCTTACAGCCTTCCCCTCCATATAAAACCGCCCGTTTACTGCCTTCTGCCCATTTCTGACCAGCTTGGCATGCCATTAGTTAAAATTCATTCTTTTACAGCACAATATCCATTTAGCTTCTCTCCTCTGAACTTTATTCATTCATTATTAAACACTGAAAGCCAAAGTGCAGGAGAGAAGTTGAGTCCTCTCAGCATTTGGGATGAAAGTGATGTCTCGGTGTATTAGCGGTACACAGCAGTGCCGCGCACGGAAAGCTGCCCAGGCCTGCTGCAAAGCAGCCGTATCCCGGGGCCTAACAGGATCACTTACTTCAAATGTGACACCACCACCTTTGAAATAGTTGTTTAGATTTCATAAACACATGAAGGTTCTCAAACTCAAACAAAACCTCCAGCCCAGGCTCTGATTCTAAAGAGCTTTCTGCTCAATAAATCAGAGCCTGAACCCAGGATTTGATTTGATTTTATTCCCCTAGCTTCTTTTTTTTTT
>WBNM01043846.1:1495-22611 GCA_013399055.1 Ramphastos sulfuratus | reverse complement strand
ATTAGCTCAAACCAGCACATATCGCTACCAACCTGATTTGTAGTAGGGTTGGAAGGGACCTCAAAGATCATCTAGGTCCAACCTCCCTGCCATGGTCATGGACACTTTCCACTAGATCAGGTTGCCCAGAGTCACATCCAACCTGGATAAATTGATGTAAATAGTACTGTGGAAGGATACTTTGTATATAAAGGGCTTACACTAGCCTGTCTTAAATGACGAGTAACAAAAGATCATATAATGATGAAGGAAATAACCAGTATCTGTGCCTCGAAGATGTATTACTAATCTAAAAAATAAGCTGAAGTGAAACCAAACTTTTAATAATGAAAACAATACAAGTAATGATACTCTTGTATGCAAGCTCTGGCATTGCCAGGGGTGTGTATGATGTGTGGTTATAGAGAAAAATAGACAGGAGGAACAAAAATTCAGATAGTATTGGAATTGCAGTTGAGCTGAGCATTGCCTTATGTCTGCAGAAGGAAACCTGATCCAAGACATTATTGGTTCAGAATCCAGTGTCACAATCTGAGCAGAGCTAAGATTGCTACTTAATCAGATACCACCTGGAATTTGAGTCTAGGTCTTGTTTCTGCTACAGAAATTAAGCTACCTTTCTCCAGAGGAGAGTATCTTAAGCCAGCTGGCACCTTTATTCTTAAAGTACATTTCAAACTGTACATGAGTGCATTTTTAAAAGAGATGTATCTTGACTCTGAAAATTTCTGTGCTGTAATTGTAGTCCTGCTGATTTTAATGGGTTTTGTAACTTAAAAGATATTTACTGTAACAATTATGGGGACAAACAAATGCTTTCGTTTCTGTGATTTCTGTTTGTTTGGCTCTGTTGCTTGGGAATATGGTTTATGGGGGGAGCCTTGTAGAGTAGGGTTATTGGTTGGACTTGGTGATTCTGAGGGGCTTTTCCAGCCTGAATGTTTCTGTGATTCTGTGATTTCTGTGATTTCTTTCTGATAAAAAGATGTATATTAGGTAAATGATGTTTGGTATGCCATGATGTGACTGTCTATTGACTGGTAAAAGTTTAGAGCTAAATAATTCTCTGTAACAACTGCAGAGTCAAATTCACAGCAGGAAATTGCTGCCTCACTTCTCAAAACTTGCTGTATGGCTGAATATTTAGCTGATGTGTAGCAAGGTATTTTAATGTGGTAATGGTGCATTCTCTGAGCTTAATATACTTGTAGGGTTTCTAAAAATCGGAGTGGTTTTCTTCTGTGTTCATTGCCTGCCTGGATTTTCTTTCCAAGCTTTTTTTTTTTTTTTTTTAATTTAAATTAATTTTATTCAGGAATTCTGAGATGATAGTTTTAGCTGGAAGTCTGACTGGTAGAACATGCACAAGCAAGTTTTCATGGGGGACAGTGGCTAATACACAGAAATAGGCAGGAAATACAAAGCCATGGCAAGCAGTCACCAAAAGTAAGAATAAATCTGATCTATGTTACAAATCCAATTTAGACTTAAATAGACTATAAGCTTTAGGTTTTATAAAAGACTCCAAATTTGAATTGACACATTTGAATTTTTGCATGTAGCTGAAACTTGAACTCAGTAAGTGTTAAAAGCACAGCAGTTTTTAGAAGCTTATGAAAGTTCATTACATCACTTGCTTTGAAATGACTTTTTACACTTCCTATGAAATAACTGCAAGTTGCACATGCTTGTTAGTTTCTCACATTGGGAAGCTTTCATCTTGAGGTATCAGTGGCTTTAAGCAGGCCAGTTTTCATCCTTAGAACATATTCATTAGCTATATTAATTATAGACAATCAAAGTAGTCTCACAAAGTAAGCTTACGTTAGCTGCTTTGTGGAAATGGTGCCTGCATGAAGTATTAATTGAGGTAAAATCATAGAACTAGTCAGAGTGGGAAGGGCCCACAAGGATCATCTAATTCCAACCCCCCTGCCGTTGGCAGGGACACCTCACACTAGATCAGGCTGTCTAGAGCCTCATCCAGCCTGGCCTTAAACACTGCAGAAGGCAGTTCCCTTCAGTGAGAGGAGCAAAACATGGTGAAGCTATCTCTGTGGGTTAGTGTCCCCATGGGCAGTTCAAGGAGCACCTTGGTGCCATGTTTGTGCTGCAGTAACTTATGTTTAGGTCTCTCCCTTTTTTCTGAAATGGTTAGTATAATTTCATGTCACTGGATAAGCTGAATCATCCAAACAGCTTTTTGAAAATCTTCTGATGATTCTCTGCCATCAGTTAAAGTATTCGAAAGAAACTGAAGTAGTAGTTTTATCGAAGGAAAATTATTACTGCCCAGATTTTTTTTTGTCCAGTTGACAAAATCCTTGTTTGTCAAGCTATCAAAACCAGGTAAAAACTAGAAATCAAAAACTGCTTCTAGTCTTGTTTACCAGGCAGTTGACTTGCTTCCAAAGTGTCTGCATTAGTAATGAAATAGCTCTGCTTCCAGGAGGCTTGAGTATAAAAGCCTTTAATTAGACCCATTCAGGTTTTGTTTTTTGGTTTTTTTTTTTGGTGTGTCTTGCCTTCAGAATTGATTTCTGAATCATGTTTTCTATAAATAAGTGTGAAAGTCAGCTCTGGAATATTTTAGTTTCTTTTTTTTTTTTTCTTTTTGCAAGATATACCACTTACCCTTTTGAGTATTGCTTAGTTCCTAATGCCTCTAAATGTTGGTGAAAATAAACAGGTTTCCTCTTTGCCTTATGTTGTCAAGGTGCTGCTTATGCATGGAAATTATTCTTAAAAAAAATAAACAACCTAAAGCATAGATTTGAAGGGTAAGAATTTAGGACTTCCCCCTTACATGCAGGTATTTGGAAAATACTAAGATCAGGACACATCTTCCCTTCTCTAGTTGCTTCCCTGAAGAAGGGTTTCTAAACCAAGAGACTCAAAATTTAGTGGAGCGTGGATGTAAGAGAATTAGATGTAGGTTTGGCCACCTGAGACAACCCAAAGTAGGAAATATCTTATCTGGAAAGACTTAATCCTTTGACCTTGGTCACCCTATGACTGAATTTCTCCAAATGTCTGACCATTGTCATCTTGTTCCATCCGAGTGCTACTGTCCCCTCTCTGAGAAGCAAGATTTTTTTCCTTCACTCTATTTTCCCCCTCTACTAGTAATTGTAAGCAGGATAATCAGTCAGTTAATTTGCCTTATCTGTCATCTAATGTTTGAAACTTATTTTCCCTCTCATGCAAACAGCTGAGATTAAATGGGAGTGCTATTCCCAAAGTGGTTTTAACAAAGCATCTCTTTCAGAGAGATAAATGTGCTAGGGGAGAAGGATTATGAAAATTTTAGTGAATACACTACAACATCACAATGCAACCAGAATGTCAGGGCCTGAACAAGAATCATGGTGTCTGTAAAGTGCTGAATAATCACAATCCCTTCTGAAAATGATTATGCTGCTGGGAGGGACTGTTTATTTAATTCCATACCTGAACAACTAGTTCACATAGCAAGTCTCAGGGGTATCTTCGAGTAATGACTGCATTTAGTTCATGTCTTTGGCCTGGGGCTGAGCTCTAGTTAAAACTTCATTTGGTTTAATATCACTTGGAAAATTCAGATTATTTGGTCTCCCATTCCTCAGACATGTAACAAAGTTTAATCAGAAACCAGAATTTGGAGCTGAAAGAGAAATAAATTCTACCCCAAAACACCTGCAACAAAGCAGTTTCATATATATATTAAGCTCAATTACCAATGGTATTTGAACTTTCCTGAATTTTTGATTGTGTGGTTGCTTTTTGGGAAAGCTTTACGAGCAGTAGGTGTGGGGTTTCTTCATTCACCATTAAAGTAGGACTTTTTATTCCTCAGCTTTCTTGGCATTAACACTTTGGTTGCCTTGCTCTGGAGATGTGCTTCAGGAAATTGATCAAGTAAATGCCTAGGAGGTGTTTCGCCCCCAGTTTATCTGGTAAGAGCAGAAGTGGAAGGCAAGTTCCACATTCACAGCCTTTGACAGATGTGAAGGTTTTTTTTAAAACTTCATTACCAGTTCCTTGTCCTGGTTAAACACTTTTTCCTTCTGTTCAAATGGGTTTACTTAAAGATCTGGGCTCCTCAGATCAAGAGGGATGGGGATCTACAGGAGAGTCCGAGGGCTACAAGCATGCTGAAGGGACTGGAGCACTGCCTTATGAGGAAAGGCTGAGAGCCCTGGGGCTGGGTAGACTGGAGAGGAGAAGGCTGAGAGAGGATCTGAGCAATGGATCTAAATAGATGAGGACTGGGGGTCAGGAAGGAAGGGACAGGGACAGCCTCCACACACTTGTGCCCTGGCATAGGACAAGGGGCAAGGGATGGAAACTGCAGCACAGGAAGTTCCACCTCAAGATGAGGAAGATGAGTGTAAGGGTGAAAGAGCCCTGGCACAGGCTGCCCAGAGAGGTTGTGGAGTCTCCTTCTCTGGGACCTTTCCAGCCCTGTCTGGATGTGTTCCTGTGCGACCTGTGCTAGATTCTGTGGTGCTGCTGTCAGGGGTGTTGGACTGGAAGCTCTCCAGAGGTCCCTTCCAACCCCTAACATCCTGTGATCTGCTCATCCATCAAAGAGAATCTTTATTGGGAAAAGTGTGCAGGTGCACATGAAGCTTTTGCTTCTTTAGTTTATGAAGTGCTTTAACTCCACTTCTTCATGGCACACTTCTTAAACAGTTAAATTAATGCACTGCACCAATGTATTAATAGGTGTGTTCATTAGAACAAGTAATATAAACAGACTAGCAAGAGAGGCTGTGCAGATGTGGTGGTTTTAGGAGTGTTGCATTTTGGGAAGTATGTTACTGAAACTTCCAGTTCTGAAGTGCCAGTGGCAGTTAACGGAGGCAATCTGAAAGTGAGTTACCTGCTTTTGAGAGATTGTGTACTTAGGGAGAGCATTAGGATCTAATATATATGAAAATGTTTCTTGAATGAGCATGACTTCTCTTGATTTTCTATTTCTAGCTAAATCTTGCATTAAATATCTTCAGAGTTCACAGAGTTATGTCAAATACCTGTGCATATAAATACTTGACTCAGGTGTTCAAAGCCAGTACCTGCTCCAATCAAGAGGAATTTTGCATGATTCCTATCTTATTCTTTAGCACCTGTGTGAAGACCACAGTTGATAGTATATTCCTGTCTAAAAGATGGAGGAGCAAAAAAAGGAAAAAAAACAAATGAAGTTGTCGTTGCTCTCTCTCCTTGAGGCCCGTCACCTTCAACGTAGCCAGCCTTCAAAGCCAAATTTCTCTTAAAACAGACTCCACTAAATGAAAAGGAAATCAAGCAGCTTACTTGGTTTATTTTGTAGGAATAAGTTTAAACTTAATTGAGTTTAATTGTTGAGTGATTCAGTGGATACTTATCAACTGCCAAATAAATCTGATGGGATTTTCCTTATCTGTTGTTCAGTTAGCATAGGCACTTCGTTTCTGCTGTGCCCCTTTTGAGTATATCTGTTTTACAGCCCTGAGATTGGATGATTTGGGGAGTACAGACAGGTGGTAGTGTTGGAATTAACTTCATCCTAGAAATGCTGACTGTGTTTTGGTGTAGTTGTAGCTTTGGAATGCTGAGTTGTAGACAAGGAAACACACAAATCTGTCTCCTTATTGGAATGTTTGAGATTGCGTGACCTAATGATCCTTTTTACTCCATTCCAGTTAATGCAGTTCCTTTCTCATGGTGCTAGTTAGTGCAGCCTGCAAAAATGGTCTGGTTTCAGGTTGTTTTTTTTTAAAGGTGCTATATTGAGTTCTGTCTTGACTGTACAAATGGTTTCATAATTACATATTCCTCCAACATTCTTCCAGTAACAACTACTCAGGGCCAGAAGGGGATGAAAATATGTGAAATGCAAGGCCAGACTTCACATAGAGGTACTGCATGCACTAAGTCTAGTACCTGTTTTTGAATGGCTAGATAAGTACTTTTTTTCAGGCAGAAAAGGAAATACACTAGAAGTTTGAGCTTCCATTTCAGGTTTTATAGTTTGCATCTCTTTCTGCAGTTGAACTTTTTACTTTTAATGTCTTGCTTGAAACTTAATGGCTTCTGTTGTTTTGGCACTGGATGGAGATGAATACAATATTAGTTCCAGAGACTAATGTTGTGTCAGTCTGAAAAGTAGCGTAAGAGTGTGATTGAGGTTTAAAATTCAAACAGTCCATACAACAGATTCAAACAGTCTGTGCTCCACTCTTGAGACCCCGTCTGGAGTACTGTGTCCAGTTCTGGAGCCCTTCTTACAAGAAAGATCTGGAGGTGCTGGAAGGTGTCCAGAGAAGGGCCACGAGGATGATCAGAGGGCGGGAGCTGCTCTGCTGTGAGGATAGCCTGAGACAGTTGAGGTTATTCAGTCCAGAGAGGAGAAGGCTTCCAGGAGACCTTATTGTGGCCTTCCAGTATCTGAAGTGGGCTACAGGAAAGCTGGGGAGGGACTTTTTAGGGTGTCCAGTTGTGATAGGACTTGGGGGAATGGAGTAAAACTAGAAGTGGGTATATTCAGATTGGATGTTAGGAAGTTCTTCAGCACGAGGGTGGTGAGAGACTGGAACAGGTTGCCCAGGCAAGTGGTGGAAACCTCATCCCTGAATGTTTTTAAGGCTAGGCCGAATGTGGCTTTGAGCAACCTGATCTAGTATGAGCTGTCCCTGCCCGTGTCAGGGGGTTGGAACTAGATGACCCTTGAGGTTCCTTCCAACCCTGACAATCCCATGACATGATAAAATGAGCCTGAGCTAGGAGAGAGTCAGGTCAGGCTAGTTGGAAATCACTGGAAAGTCGAGTTCAGTCAGAGCAGAGCCATAACTCAGTCTGTGGTGTGCTTGTGGCCAACACACAGTGGTCAGTGAAGAGGTGTGTTAGGCTTTTATTACACCAAACAGCATTGCAGGTTGCCATGTCCTGGAGCAGCTCCTAGCTGTGAGGATGTCATGGGTTGATTTGGATCTGCTGCCGATGCTCAATACAATGTTGCTGTCAGGCCAGCTTCAAAATTAAAGTTCTGGTTAGAGCAAAGTATTATGAGGTTTGAAGTTAAGACTAACATGAGAGACTTCCTGTTCCAACTGCTGCTTTTGCGATTTGGATTTGGAGTGTTGTGTCTTTTCTGCTGGGAGAGCTGGGGGGTTGAAAGGTGGAGAGAGGTCGCTGGCTTCTGCTGCTACCTCTGCATTTTGCTATGCTTTTCTGCAAACAGGATAAGCTAATTGTGAATCTTAGCATCTCTCTAAAGTCTGTTTATCTCAACTCAATATTTTTGTTTTCCTTTTGTTTTTTTGGGCTTTTTTTTTTTTTTTTTAATGTGTTCCTTTCCTTCCCATCTGTGTGGATGTTTTGAGAGCAGGCTGTGTTAACCCAGGACAATGGACTGGTAGGTTCTTTGCTGAGAAGGAGTTAAAGATATGTAACCAGGAGAGTTTTCTTAGGAAAGTTCTTAGTTTGAATTTTTTTCTTTTTTGTTAGAAAACAGTAAGAGGAAAGTGAAGTGTCGTCATAAGGACTGCTGCTCAAAGCCAATGAGTGGTAGGTCTCAGTGGGAGCAGAGGATAGATAGCGTTTCTGCTGTGTGCTGGTAGAGATGCCCAAGTTAGCTTTGGTGAAGTGTTTTGGAGAGCATGTTGGCTTGTGTTTCCGAGATCAGACTACCTGATGACTGACCAGCACAGAGATCCCAAGCTACCTCTGTGCTGTATAGATATGTGTATGTAAAAAGGACTGCTGCCTCTTCTCAGTGAGTTAAGTAGCTGCTGTTGTGGAGAAAGAGGAGATCTCCCTGTGACATTAATATTCACATTGCTCATTTCCCAAGCTTAGAAGGAAGGCCAGAGAAACATTTGAGTGTACTTTGGTCTGGCTTTGTCACATCTTCAAACAACTTTTTGCTTAGATGCTTCAGAGGTAAGAGTCATGGCTGACCAAACTGTACTAGTGTATTTGCATACATGCTTTCATTGTGTACTGCCACTTAAAGCAGTGAAATCAGCTGCAGGATGTTGTACAGCAGTGGGATATTTAGGACCGAACTGTCAAATCTGGATGCTGAAAGAAGCTTTGGCTTGCATTATATACCTCTCTGTTCAAGAGCCAAAATGGAATTCACAGTCTCTCAGTAAATCCAAGTTACTAGGTTATTACTTCAGGAATTGGAATTTTCTTCATGGAATTACGGAACATTCAGTAGGAGAAAGTCACAAATTACTCTAAGCACTGAGTAAACCAGATATTTGGTATCTGCTGCTTCAGTTCTGCTGCTTCTAGATTTGTCAGCCTTCCATTACTGACATTTCCTTATTTAGTTGCTAACTTCAGAATGAAGAATTCAGCTTAAACTGTTCAAGACAGTGAAATTGCTGCAGTTCACCCAGATTACTGTACTGGAATTTCCCCTACACCCACTATATTTGTGTCATTTTAGTGACACCTTTCAAAAAATGAAGGCATAACTGAGTGTTTGTTTTAAAGAACTGACAGATAATGTAGCTACAGGCTTAACTTATGGGTTCGAAAGGGGTATTTCAGTACAGTTAAGAGACAATCCTATTTCTGCTCTTTGTAGAAAGGGTGGGCAGCCTACAGGTTTTTGGATCTAACCAAACATTTACAGTGGTGCCAAATAGATACAGCTTGAGGTGTGGATGGTGGTGGTGGTCCATGTTGCAAAAAAAACAACCAAACAAACAAAAAAAAAACACCACACGGTGGGGGGGGGGGAAAATGTGTAGGGAAGGAAACATAATTCCTAAAGTCAGGAGTGAAAAGATGTTCTATTAGGTGTGAAAAAAATCACTGAAGCTCCTCAGACTCTTGTTACCAGTGCATTCTGTAGAGAGCTGCTTTGCTGGACATTAGGTCATTTCCTTATGGCTTGCCTCTTGCAGTCCTTTTGCTCACCTAAGGTGCAAGGAACAGTTCAGATTAGTTGAAAGGTTGTTACGTGTTAGCAAGTGGAAAATTGAACAGGGACTAGCCTCTTGATTTGTCAGTCTTCTGACTATCTTGAATTAATTTGTGATGGCAAAGCTGGACACTAACATGGAAGTGTCCTGATACTGATGTAAATCACCCTAGCATTCTGTGCTGAACACTGAACGGATGGTGTGACTCCAGAGATGCTGTGAGATTGCTGCTGATGAGGAGGTCTTTCTAATTTTACTTCCACTGTTTACCTTGTGCAAGCACCTGTGTTGGATTCCCTGCATATCCTCTCTCTGTCAGCTCCCAAATTATTTATCAGTTGGGGAGGGTTTTATCTTTCTGCAGTAGCAGAGAAGGGAGAGAATGGGTAACTTGGTAAGAGCTACAGTTCCTGCAGATCAACTGAGACCTTCCTCCCCGGGGCACAAGTAATAGTCCTGTTAGCTAAGTTCACAGAATCACATAGAATTAACCTGGTTGAAACAGACCTTTGAGATCGTTGAATCCAACCTAACACCTTCTAATTAACTAAACCATGGGACTAAGTGCCTCATCCAGCCTCCTTTGAAACACCTTCAGAGACAGTGACTCCACCACCTCCAAGTCGCTAGATGGACTGTAAGATGTGGGGTTCTGAGCAGCATGACCCAAAGATGTTCCAAAATCTGTGGCTTTGTTTTTGTGGGTCAGTTTTCAACAGAGATGAGCAAGCAGGTCTGTCAGGCTGCTGTAGGCAGCCCCACTGGCTAGTGTTGAATGGGAAGGCAGGAGAGGAATGGTCTCAAAAGAGTATTTTAGTTGCCTCCAGTTATCTATGAAACTTCAGCCATTATAACTGTGCTTAGATAACTAGATAAACAGAATCAACTTTCAGACNAACTCCCAAACCCATCACAGAGGGCGTAGTTCTGAAAACAGCCTTCTAGAATCCTGCTGTTCTCCTTGAAAAATTGCTGGGAAAGAGGTTGGTGTAGTTTTCTTATACAAGTTTTTCTTGTTTAGCATTTAAGTGTTTCAGAATGAGCAAATGCATATTCTCTCCTCTTGGATAATTGTTTCCTATCAATAGTAACTGTTACCTTTGTTCTAGTAGGTTTTAGTCAGTACTTATTCAATACTGGTCCCTTCTGGCCCCTACCATTCTGTGATTTCTTTAACAGTAATGAGGTAGAGGAAATACTGTTTATGATAGTTTGCAGCATTTTATTGGAGCTGCATTAAGAGATGATAGTTTAAAAATGGCCACTGTATTAAAAATTAACTAAGGCCTTTTATCAAACACTGCTTGGTGAACTGAGTTACAGTGCCATGGTTGTACTTTCTGTGTACAGATCAAACTTCAGATCAGTAGATGCAAGCTTCGGATGTCGTTTCAAGTAAACGACAATAAAGGGATGGCACTGCCTAAAGTTTCACATTCTGATTTTGTCTTTGGTTTTTTTGTGTTGGCATGCTGATGCTTTCAGTTCTTCAGAGGAGTTTGGAGACACTTGGTGTACGTCAGCTCATGAACAAAATAATTAAAATGTTTGTGTGCCTCTATAGTTATGAAAGTGCAAAATCCTGTGTTATATGAAAGAAAGTTGGGGTATGGATAAATAGCTGTGAAATTCAACAGACGTGGTTTATAATTACTGTGTCGGTACCATAAGTAAAAAACATTAGCAGCTGCTTAGCCAATAAATCTATTCAGTGTGGTAGTAGTGGATGTAAAACTGCAAGCTCTTCAGACATCTCTGTGGCTTTTGGGAATATTTGTTTTAGTCTGTTTTTGTGAAATAAACAGTGCAAGCAACTTCTGAGTGAAGGAAAGATCATAAGTACCCTGTGAATTACCTTACTGTCACTAGAGCTGAGAGAGGTGGTGAATTTGTTTGCACAAGTAGAAGAGATTATAGGTTTCTGGAAGGCAATGTGAAATGAAGCACCTTACTGGATGGTCGTTGGACTAAATTAATTTCTATGCCTGATTCTTCCTCTCTGTAAGTAACAGAGATTAGTCCATCCAGAGGCCTCTGAGGAACTGATAAGTACACATGGGCGTGAGCAGCTTTTCCAGATACTTGTACATTATCTTGGAAACACCTCTGATATTTTGGCAAGGTCATGATACAGAGAATCTTACCCTGTTCTTGCCTTTTCTCTAGCTTAGTGCTTCATAGGATATAAAAATCCATTATAAAAACTTTTCAAGTCTGTACTATCTCAGCTATGGAACTAGACTAGAGAACACATGAATAATGGTTCTTCTATATGTTAAAATCCTGGTAACAAGGAAACCTTGGGCATGCTTTAGCTGTGCTAGATGAAAATATTGCATTGTTCAGCAGTTACTGTCCCTTGAATAAACATCCATGGTTTCCATATTCTAATAATGGAAATGGCATCCTGCTTATATTTCCCCTGGTTATAGCGGTACACCTCCTGCATTTATCAATTTATATCAATATTTAGCTGTTCATGTCTTGTTATATATATACCAGTCTTAGAGTAGCTGTAGAAATGTTCAAATAGTTGTCCTATTAATCAAAATGGTCAATAATTTATTGTGTGTTTTAGGTATTGAGGGTGATTTATCTCTTGCATCATGCGTGAATACAAGCTAGTGGTTCTTGGTTCTGGAGGTGTTGGAAAGTCTGCTCTGGTAAGTAATTTGTGAGGCAGTAGAGTGCATTCTCTTAGGCTTCTCATGTATTGTTTCTCTGCTACACTCGTTACTAACCCATATTTCTTTCATGTGCACAAATAAACAGAATGGCTGCTGAGAGTTCCTGGCTAGAGTAGGTCTGTGCCTTGCTGGATGAATCCATCTCATTCATTGGTGCACTTTCACTTGCTGCTATTTTTGTAGAGGGTTGGTGGTTGGTCAGGTCTTTGCCTCTCTTACCCAGTGAAGTGCACAGCCACAGTATTATGCAAGGTCTCTTACCTGTAGGTCTGTGAGTAATGAAAGCTGCTTCACAAAAACATGCAATGACCTGGTTTGCCTGTCTCTGGCCTTGTTAACTCTTGTCTCTAGAAATGTCTTCAGAGTGCCATTTGCTTTAATGTTTGATAGCAGTCTCTAAAGTAATGTTTATTTTAATGCAAATACAAATACATATTTGCATGTTTTCTCCATCCTTTCCCCAAGCAGGTGTACAGCTGTGCAGGTAGACGATTACAAACCATTGTTTACAAATGCTTGTGCATTTCAGTTAAGTGGTTACAGAAAAGTTTTAGCCTGACCTAAACTATCACTGAAAAGGTTCACAGAATATGATGTTGTCAGCCCACCTAAGAGCTTCATGTATTTTGGGTAAATTGTGCAATTTATAATAAGGTATTAAAATTTTATTATCGTAATTAAACAATTTATAATAATATAGAATAATATAATGTAACAATAATATGCTGTATAATTATGTATTAAGATTATAATTATAATAATTTATAGTAGTATATAGTAATAAATAACTAATTTATAATAAAGTAATCTAGCTCTGCTCTGTCAGGTAAGAATTATTCTCTTACAAGGTGGTTTCTAAAGGCAAACTTAACTGACAAATAGTGTTAGACTGTGAGAACTTTTCCCTTCACTTCTGAATTCTTTATCTTACTGCAGCATTTCTGGATTTGAACCTGTCTGCTCTGACTTGGCCACTGAGCCTTGAAGTTCTTTTTGACTTGTGCTTAAAAACATCCTCTACGTGCTAGGTACACAGGAATATGTTACTGAGTCTAGTTAGAACTAGTAAATGCCACTGGTTAGGGGCTTTTTTTAGATCTGGTTATGGCAGGTAAGTAGCAGAAAATGCAAGAGTTCTAAGTGCAAACATAAAAGCCACACCGCTATGTGGTGTCCTCTATGATGGTTCCAAGAGTTAGACAGACATTAAGTTAATGCATGCTTTAGTTCTTGTAGTCTAAGCAGGAGTAAAGGAAGATAAGTAGCATTGCTTCATCTAACAGTGTTTAGTCATACACACCTAACTACTTCTTACTTCTAATTTATTGTTATACCAGTCACCTACTTTGCCTTCAAAAATGTAATGAATAACTGAGTATGCACCTAGAACAGTAATTTCTGTGCAGTGTTTACCAGATGTTGCTGTACAAGAAGAATCTTACAAGAACTTTTGTGTTGCAGACTGTACAATTTGTTCAAGGAATATTTG
Organism: Ramphastos sulfuratus; assembly: GCA_013399055.1. Classification (NCBI taxonomy): domain Eukaryota; kingdom Metazoa; phylum Chordata; class Aves; order Piciformes; family Ramphastidae; genus Ramphastos; species Ramphastos sulfuratus. The sequence continues at coordinate 9,532 of WBNM01043846.1, read as the reverse complement.
TTGAAAAATACGATCCTACGATAGAAGACTCCTACAGAAAGGTAAATGCCAAAGACCTCTCTATTGTCACAGGAACTTCAAAACACGGTACATAATGTCAGTTATTTGAGTCATTGCTTGAAAAAGGCTGTGCCTGGTAATGCTGCATAGTGCCAGGTAACTTAACAACTTAGTTTTAAGAGCATCTTTAGATTTCAATTTAAAAGGAATAATTCAGGACTGGCTTTTTAACATTTAAGCATAATATCTTCCTAGCTAGTCAGTGAAAAATGGTAATTTCATTGTCAGAATTTGGAACTCTTTAAGAAATAATACATACACTACCACTTTCTAACAATATTTATTATTGCTTTGTGTGTGGTTGCATCAGCAAGTAGATTCAGACATACGTGTTGGAGGTTCTGGGGTTTGCTACTAGGAAGATCTGCTAGGAACAACTTCATGCTCGCCTTTGGAACACCAGAGGCATCATACTGTGCTCCTAGCAGTTCAACTGATAGCTTGATACACTTGAATTAGACAGGTTATTGTTTCATTAATAAGTTAACACAAACCCATCATAAATGAACAAACACAGTGGCCTGATATTTCCCCTCTTCCCATCATCAGCCTGACATGCTGAAAGACCTGACTCTGTTTGCATTGTCGTGAATCTCCATATTGCTCACTCTTCAGTTTCAGCTGAGACTGATTAATATTCCAGGCTAAGATTGTGTACATCTGGACTTCTATGAAAAGAGTTAAACATTTGATGAAGCAGATTAGTTTTCGGCTGTGTCAGTTTCTTATCTGAATTACTTTTCAGATGCATTGATGCTCTAATGTGTCTCACCTTACGGCTGTAAGTGCCAGTGTGTCTGTACAGGTGGGGCAAGATGCAAAAACCCTAGCTGTGAATGGGCAGAAACTGCAGGGCTTCCTCTATCAGCACTGGACTACATTTCTGATGGAATAAAGAGGTTGTATTAACAGCTGTCACAGCTTCCAGCCACCAGATTTTTTTTCTGAACAAAGGAAGAATTAGTGAGAGCAAAATGATAATTTCACACTCGTTTTCTTCGACCTCATGGAAATCTGTATGCTGGAAGAATCGTAGTCTGCTTTAAACATGGGCTTCCAGCCAAAGCTGGAACTTCTATTAAACAGACAACAACAACAACAAAAAATTCTATATGGCTGCTTGCTTTTTTCTGTATTAGAGAAGCAGGAATTTTGGACCCTATCCCAATATTTGGTACAGGCCTTTGCTGGGTCAGGCCAAGTCAATGACTACAAAAATATTCACAAGCTGTGTTAAAGTGAAATGTTCTCTTTGTTATATATTTACATTCTTCAGGTCATACTAGATTCAGGATGTTTGCTTGGGTGAATTTTTTTCAAAGACTGTTTCCATGGAGCCTGAAAAAGTAAAACCATCTTAAGAAATTCTGCCCTACCCTGATTTTCTTTTTATTTTTATCTAGCATAGATCTTACAACATTCCTTTTGGCTTTGCTCCTGAAATGAGTAGGAATATATCTCTGTGTTACTCTTTTCAAATCAGACAGGTTGTTGAAGTCCTGCTTAAGTCTGGACAACCCTTTATGCAGTTGTTTTCTTCCCCTCACTGTTAGCTGCAGTTCCAACTTGTTTCTTGATTTGTGTGACTTCAAAATGTATTCGTTTGGCAGTTGCAATTCTATACTCTTAATGTTAAATCTGGTTTTATAATTGAAATTGAGAGAATGTGGCTTGAAAAATTTTGTGTGAAACTGAATAATAGAGCATGAAATCTTGAAACTTGATGCCTTAGTTTACTCCCCAAATATTTCTTCATAAAGAGAATAGAAGTTTCTTAATTAGATTAATAACTTTTTGTCAGCAACACAGATTAAAATAGTGGTTATTGAAGGAATCTCCATCCCTAGGGGACATGGGGTAGTTAGGAGAGGAGTGGAAACTCTTCTTCCCCACCCTGCAAGCTCAAATCTAGTTTAATTTCTGAGCTTTTCATTTGTAACTAGTGGTAATGCCTATATCAGGAGTAGTTCTGAGTGTCAATCTGCCATCTGGGAATTTTAAATGCAGATGGAATCAAGGGAAGTGTACCAATAGCTTGGAAGAAAGAAAAAAAAGACCCAAAGCAAACAAACAAAAATACCCAGAGGAACTCTGAAGTAGGAAGCCCGATCAACTTCTGTATCTAATTCTACTATTCTTTTGCATATTGTTCTAAGATCAGTTTCCTAATTGGTGTTCCTAAAGGCTTGCTTTGGAGACACCACTCACTGGGGTTTGCTTAGTTTTTTCGCTGAGTACAACTTATTCCCTTGTTTACTTTTAAATGAGCATTAGTATGCCAACCCAGCCTTCCAGCTTTCACCTGTACTTCCACTCTATGAATGATCTCTGAAACAAGTAGGAATTAGTTGTGTTAGTTGCTGATAACCATTATTACAAAATTTAGCAGCCTCTTTTTTAATAATCAAAAATCCCTAATCACTTTGCAAAGTGGTACTTGGCTGCTGATGCTGCTTTTGAAAATGTCACTAGGGCTCTTTGAAAGGCTCCTTCCTGCTGTTTTCAAAGTGTATATCCATATAAACTTCTTAAGCCATTATGTTGCTTTATGCATTATGAATTTGCTTATTAAAATCACATAATTCCTGGTGTCTTTGGGGGGAGGGTAAAGTTGCAAGAAGGAAAAATTCTAACCACATCTTTTTCTTGACAGCAAGTTGAAGTAGATGCACAACAGTGTATGCTTGAAATCTTAGATACTGCAGGAACGGTATGTAAACCTAACTTGCCTAAAGACTGATGTAGCTGGTTAAAACCAGCAAAAGCCGTGGGGAGGTAAAACAATGACATTGTTTCCTTCCTGGAATACTGTGTCCAGCACTGGAGCCACTATTAGAAGAGGGATATGGATGTGCTGGAAGGTGTCCAGAGAAGGACCACGAGGATGATCAGAGGGCTGGAGCACCTCTCCCATGTGGAGAGACTGAAGGAGTTGGGGCTCTTCAGTCTGAAGAGGAGAAGGCTCTGAGGTGACCTTATTGTGGCCTTTCAGTATCTGAAGAGGGCCTACAAGAAAGCTGGGGAGACACTTTTTTAGGATGTCAGGTAGCGATAGGACTGAAGGGATGGAACAACGCTAGAAATGGGTAGATTCAGACTGGATGTTAGGAAGAAGTTCTTCAGCATGAGGGTGGTGAGACACCAGAATGGGTTGCCCAGGGAGGTGGTGGTAAAGCCCCGTCTCTGGAAGTGTTTAAGGCCAGGCTGTGGACAGCCTGATCTAGTGTGAGGTGTCCCTGCCCAAGGCAGGAGGGTTGGAACTAGCTGATCCTTGTGGTCCCTTCCAACCCCAACTGATTCTGTGATTCCTTGCTATCTAAAGGGTGACTGTGGTCAGTTCATTGGATGAGAGGATGTTCTTTAACCAGCTTGTATTTGAACAAAACTTGAATGTCACAGCAGAGAATGAATTGTGTGTTCCCTGTGAGCTCTTGTTCTGTAATGGGGAGAAAGGCGAATGGAGCACATCTAAGAGATTGTGCCACTGTTTGAAGTTTATATTGCCCAGAGGAAAATTTAGGCCTGATAGTTACTCAGGTTTGATTTCTGTTGCTGTAGAGGGTATGTGCTTTCTTCTCTTCTTCTGTGTGTCAGATGTGCTCTGACATTGGGATAAAAATAGTATTGCTTTAGTCAGCTTATGGGAACTCAAAGCCCAGGGTTATGCTGACCCTTTGCTTACTGATCACGTTTTTTCCTTTGACTGAAACAGTCATTTCCTTCAATGGTTTCAATGAATGTATGCTCAAGACCCTTGGAGTGTAATGTGTTCTGTAAACTGTAATAGTAATCTGGTCCAATAATAACTTACTTAAACTCTATATTAAAGCAGTGTAGTTACAGAAAAATGGAGTGGCCATTCTCTCAAAATAAATTTCACTTTTCATCTGACATGCAGCAAGAGACTTGGGAAGCAGTTGATCAGGCACAAGACAGGCAAGTCAGCAACGTGAGGAAGGCAGCTGCTGCTCCATAGTCATGCTGTTGAGTTTTCAAACACAAAGCATAACGCAGTGCATCAGGAAGTCTTCACATGCAACACCATAGTTGCGACCCAAGTCTGGGAGATGTCCACTGAGTGTCTCCGTTCTCCAGTCAATCTCCTTGAAAATTAAAGTAGCATTTAACATAGGAAGGTGCCTAGAGGCTGAAAAGTGCTGAGTTTACTTCACAGTGCATTTTAAACAGCCATGAGTTGCTGTGTAATGAGAGATCTGGGAGGAATGTAACTTCTGTAATCTACAGATTGCCTTCTGCTCTACCTCTTCTCTAGATTCTGTGACTTCTTCCCAGGGTATAGCCCTTGGCAATACCTAGATGTTGCTTAACAACACCAGATAATGTTCCAAACTTCAGATTTCTTCAAAAGCTTTTCAGTTGACTATAATGCGTGTGAGTGAAACACCAAAATAACTGCTCAGCTTAAGAGAGGAGGCACAAATAAGTACTTGTGACCTGAATTATATGGCTCTTTGTACAAGGAAAGCACAAATTGTGACATCTGTATCTGTTGGGTTTTTTTTTTTTCATTTACAGGAACAGTTTACAGCAATGAGAGACCTATACATGAAAAATGGACAAGGTTTTGCATTAGTATATTCCATTACAGCACAGTCCACGTTTAATGATTTACAGGATCTAAGAGAACAGATTCTTCGAGTCAAAGACACTGATGATGTAAGAATCTCTGTAAATGTTTAATATTTAGTTTTCATTACGGATGTTGTCGTGTATACACTGTGATCAGGTAGCTTCCAGACTTGAAATGACAAATTAACTAATAGATGCATAGTGCAGAAATGTAGCTCTTAAGGCAAAGCAGAGAAATTTTGACTTGTTATGTCTGAGAGACCTGGGGCTGTTTAGTCTGGGAAAGAGAAGACTGAGAGAGGATTTAATGTTTATACATAGATGAGGGCTGGGTGTCAAGAAGGAAGGGGCAACCTCTGCTTACTTGTGCCTGTACAGGCCACTTTTTACAGGATTTCTAAACATGTAAGAATCTTGTAGTGTGTTCTTCAGAAGACTTCTTCATGCCTTAAATATTTTAAAATGAAATCTCATTAGGCCGTGTAGATGTGAAATTTGCTTAATTGGCAACATACTGAATTCTCAAACCATTCCCGCCACTGCCCTGCCAAACAGCAGGCAAAAAAAATTGGAGATTTGGAGATGAAAGCATCACGCAACTTTCAACTTCAGTTATATCAGAGCTTGATTATACTAGAAGTCAGGGCCCTGTAAGGATTCAAGCAAGGCTTTAGGTGTGCATTACTCTGTGCCTTCCCAAAACTTTAATGATGCCTTCAGTGGTATTAATTTGTTTTTTAGGTGCCTATGATTCTGGTGGGCAATAAGTGTGACTTGGAAGATGAAAGAGTTGTGGGAAAGGAACAAGGTCAGAACCTAGCAAGGCAATGGAATAACTGTGCGTTCTTAGAGTCTTCTGCAAAATCAAAGATAAATGTTAATGAGGTAAGGCACATTATGCTGTGGGAGGAGGGGTGGCAGGGAGAGGAGAGTGGGACACTGTTCTGGTAACCAAACATTCACAGTTTGTCAAGGAAAGACTAACAATTGCAAACAAAATTCACTATAATGGACTAAACTGTACCCTACTAGTGTGAAAATTTGAGATGTTTATATAAAGGGATGCATTTAGCTTTGGCTTGGGACTTTCTTGAACTATATTAATTTGAGTGTAATTAGTTCTCAAGTTACATTCATATGAATTTGGGATAAACATGTTATGTTTCCTAGTTGATATGATCTCTGTCAACTTGAGAATGTAATACTAGATTTTATTTTTTTTTTAAAGAAAACAACCTTTAAGAGATTTAAGTCCTTGAAATTATTTGATCTAAATAATTTGGTATTAAATTATTTGAGATAGTGAGAACAGAAACCTGTAAGGGTTTTGTCAGACTGAGTAGCTTTATAAGAAAAAAAAAAAAGGTGAGGGGATGCAAAAGCTTTTTAAATGCTGCTCTACTATCTAGCTACTTATTTAGCAGGAGGTGACTGATACAGGTGCAGGGATCAGTGCTGGGCCCGATCCTGTTCAATATCTTTATTGATGATCTGGACCAGGGGGTTGAGTCCAGCATCAGTAAGTTTGCAAATGACACCAAGTTAGGAGCATGTGTGGATCTTTTGGAGGGTAGGAGGGCTCTGCAGAGGGACCTGGGCAAATTGGATGGGTGGGCAGAGGCCAAGGGGATGAGATTTAACAAGGCTAAGTGCAGGGTTCTACACTTTAGCCACAACAACCCCAAGCAGTGTTACAGGCTGGGGACAGAGTGGCTGAGAGCAGCCAGGCAGAGAGGGACCTGGGGGTACTGGTAGGTAGTAGGCTGAACATGAGCCAGCAGTGTGGCCAGCAGAGCCAATGGCATCCTGGCCTGTGTCAGAAATGGTGTGGCCAGTAGGACAAGGGAGGTTATTCTGGCCCTGTACTCAGCACTGGTCAGGCCACACCTTGAGTGCTGTGTCCAGTTCTGGGCCCCTCAACTCAAGAGAGATGTTGAGGTACTGGAACATGTCCAGAGAAGGGCGACAAAGCTGGTGAGGGGCCTGGAGCACAGCCCTGTGAGGAGAGGCTGAGGGAGCTGGGGGTGTGCAGCCTGCAGAAGAGAAGGCTCAGGACAGACCTCATTGCTGTCAATAACTACCTGGGGCTGGTCTCTTCTCCCAGGCAACCAGCAAGAGAATGAGGGGATGCAGCCTCAAGTTGTGCCAGGGGAGGTCTAGGCTGGATATTAGGAGGAAGTTCTTCCCGGAGAGAGTGATTGGCATTGGAATGGGCTGCCCAAGGAGGTGGTGGAGTCATTATCCCTGGAGGTGTTCAAGAAAAGCCTGAATGGGGCACTCAGTGCCATGATCTAGTTGATTGGCTAGGGCTGTGTGATAGGTTGGGCTGGGTGAGCTTGGAGGTCTCTTCCAACCTGGTTGATTCTATTCTATTCTAAAAGATTTTTGGGGGTTGCTCTAGTTCATGCTGCCTTATCCAGTGGAAGTGCCAGCATAAAAGAAAGAAGCAAAAATGTTTAGAAAAAGAAGCTGTGTTAGTATTTACATTTCTGGAACAGCTTGAATTTTATGATAAACCCTACAGTTCATTGCATCTGCTGGAAAACATTGGTGACAGCATCAGTCAAGTTGGAAAGGCCTCTGTGCAAGACTTGCATGTAACCAAGAGGATGACATGTTTAAACACAGCTAGTTTTCAGAATAAGGAATATGTGTTTAATGAGTTGGGAATTTCTGGAAACTCTCCAGTTTTTCTTAAATACAGATTAATCATCTTTAACTATATGAAAGTCATATGTTTAATAAACTCCAACTTCCATCAAATACTAAAAGCCCTTGTTGGAATGTTCGCTGCTTTGCAGACAATGCCTAGGAGACACAGAGATAATTGGAACAGTGTCAGTTATGAACTAAACAGATGCTGTTTAATTGTAGTGTGTAGACTTGTCTTAAATTAGCCTTTCAACAAATTCCTCTTCTAATTGGAATTCTGGGAGGCTCAAAGTGAGAGGCACTCTCATACATGAGTTACTTTTCTAGGAAATGTTACACTTACATCATGCTGTAGTCCTAGAGAGGCTTCTGAATTAATTCTCTGGACTTCAGTGTTTTTTAAGTATCTGTTAAGAGGAGTGTGGCCAGCAGATCGAGAGAGGTTCTCCTGCCCCTCTACTCTGCTCTGGTGAGACCACACTTGAAGCATTGTGTTCAGTTTTGGGCTCCCCAGTTCAGGAGGGACAGGGATGTACTGGAGAGTACATCGCCTTTGGAAGGAGGGGAAGGCTTCTCCTGACATGTTTAAGGAAGTCGCTAGATTATGTAGGAGAAAAATTAGAGAGGCTAAGGCGCAGTTAGAACTTCAGCTGGCCACCTCTGTGAAAGATAATAAAAAGCATTTTTACAAATTTATCAATGCTAAAAAGAAGGGCAAGAAGAGCCTCCACTCCT